>KQ991055.1:10204-41545 GCA_001598015.1 Dorcoceras hygrometricum | reverse complement strand
ATAGCGTTGGACTTTTCAGGCACGACAACTTAGTCGGCCAGTCACAACGTGGCTCTCAACCAGGTTATCAATCAATCTGTAAATCAGGCTCAAGATGTATGCATGTATGCCAATTCAATATTCAATGCACCATGTATACAATTCAATACGTGAAACAGATTATAACTCAATCAATTCAATCAGGCTGTATCACGTAATTCACAGAATCCTATCAGCAAATCATCACAACATCAATTATAGCCATGTTCACGCTCAAGCTGCTAAATCTGCTCAATTCGTACCTCAATCTTCTGAATTCTACCTCAACAGAATTCCAAAGGCACGACACAAGTAACTGAAGCAAATAAGCTTCCTCCTGCTACTGCAATTACGGCCGGAGAGCACCCAAACCTCAATCTGTTAGGGAAACTCATCAATCAATTCATTTTTAATTCAAATCTAGACATTTCCTATAGTGTAGAACCTAACTCCGGTTCTACCTCTAAACAAAGTACTCGCAGCAAATACTAAGCTTAGAATCGATAGGAAACTCTTACCCAAAAGCTGAAACTATCGGGAGAACTAACGGGTTCCACAGTACTAAGAAATCAGCAACTTCAAAATCTTCTCCAAGGTCGTTCCACAGTTTCAAATGGGCAACAATTGAAAGAGCAATTCACAACGAATCCAGCGCCACCAAAATCACTCTAATCATCGGCGGAGAACGACGGCTATCGACGGAATATAAGTCACGGTGAACAGTAGCTATTCGAGGGTTTGGAAAAGGAGATAAGAAATATCGGGTTCTAAATATTTCTAAGTGTCGATCAACACTTCTATATATATATATCTCTAAATCCACCAGCTGCTGTTCCTCTAATTCAGTCGTTGAGAAATGCTACAGTAGAAATCTTATAACAGTAACCAGCTTTTGCTCTCAAAAAAACCAGTCGCAACAACCAGTCGTTGTATTCTCAAAAGAACATCAAAACGACACCGTTCCAACTAACTCAAACGACGTCGCAAAGCTTCACCAACTGACAACAGATATCTCTTGTGAAGCAACCAAAAGCTGGTAACAGATCTCTTCGAAAACCCATCAGCGACTGATCTCGTGAATTACACAAAACGACGACGCGTCAACTAATCTAAACGACGCCGTAATGGTTACGTAAGCATTGCTGCCAACAGCTGGTCACCCAGCCACAACGCATTCCTCACAACAATTCTCTCGCGACTGGTACCAGACGCAACACTCAAAATGCAGCGTTTCAACTTATCAAAACGACGTCGCACAGCATACATCATCCTATCTGTCAACAGGTATCTCGCGACTGGTTCCTCAAACCATAGACTGGTCGCTCCTCTAACACAACTGCTGCCAGCAGATAACAACGCATCACGCTTACGTCATCTCTACTGATTCAAAAATTCACCAGCTGAGAGCTACAGTACCGTTGACCCGCGTTTACTACCAAAATTCGCTATGACTGGTGTCTAAACCATAGCGCAACGTCTGAATTACAATGGGGAATCAGATTTCACGCGCAAAACCTTCAAAATTCATGCGATTAATTCCAAATCACTACGATTAATCAGAAACCAAATTCTGATTCCACACATCATTAGTAACCCTTCTGCACCTCTTAGGACACGAGGCTAGATGATAGACGAGTATTTTAACTCTGCATTCATTTTGCATGTAGAACCTACGAATTAGATGAGGCCTTGGTTGATCCAAGCTGGATAGAAGCTATGCAGGAAGAACTTAGCCAATTTGAACGTAGCAAAGTTTGGAATTTAGTTCCTGGACCTATTAACCAGAACATAATAGGTACTAAACGGGTCTTTAGGAACAAACTGGATGAAAATAGAAACGTAGTAAGAAATAAGGCTAGATTAGTAGCTCAAGGCTATAGACAGGAAGAAGGTATAGATTTTGAGGAATCATTAGCTTCTATAGCCACATTAGAAGCCATACGCATATTTCTTGCATTCAAAAATTTTAAAATTATAAAATGGATGTTAAAAGTGCATTATTAAACGGCATCCTAAATGAGGAAGTGTATGTTGCACAACCTCCTGGTATCGTAGATCATACCAGACCGGATTACGTGTATAAGCTGGATAAAGCTTTGTTTGGTCTGAAACAAGCTCCGAGAGCTTGGTATGATTCTTTGTCCAAGTTTTTAATTGATCATGATTTTATTATCGGTTCTGTAGATAAGACCCTATTTAAATTTGTTAAAAATACTCATATCTTATTAGTACACATCTATGTTGATGATATTATATTTGGCTCAACTAATCCTAAGCTTTGTGATAAATTTTCCAAGTTAATGCAGGATAAGTTTGAGATAAACATGATGGGGGAACTGACATTTTTCCTGAGATTACAAGTGAAGCAGGAACTGCCGTTGAGGTAACTATGTATTGTGGGATGATTGGATCTCTTTTGTACCTTACTCCAATCAGGCCGGACACTATGTTCGCTGTCTGTATGTGTGCTAGGTTCCAAGCTGATCCAAAACAATCACACTACATAGCAGTTAAGCGTATTTTAAAATATCTTAAGGGCACTCTGAACGTGGGTCTTTGGTATCCCAAAGACTCAAGTTTCAATTTGATTGGTTATAGTGATGCAGATTACACAGGTTGCAAGATTTATTGGCGTAGCACAAGTGTAACTTGTCAGTTTTTGGGTGAAAGATTAATATCATGGTTTAGAAAGAAGCAGACATCAATCGCAACGTCCATAGCTGAGGCAGAGTACCTAGCAGCTAGGAGCTGTTGTGCTCAAATTCTATGGATACGACAACAGCTTAGGGACTACGACGTTGATGCAGCTGAAGCACCCATCTTCTGCGACAACACAAGTGTGATAGCCATCACTCAGAACCCCGTGCGGCATTCCAGGACCAAGCACATTGACATAAAACATCATTTCATTAGAAACCATGTGCTGAAGAAGGACGTTCGTGTTGGCGCCGGCGCCGGGTCCAAATCCCGCTCCAGGGGCGCAGCGGAAGTTTAAAAATTTGCCCGGGAACGGTCAATACATTAAATTGGTCTGATAATAGAAACAATTTAAACACATAAACATGAATAATAGGTGTTTAGATTGTTATCTTTCTGGCGATTATGCGTCTGGCTCCAATTATTTCTCCAATGGAAATAGCACTTCTTTGGTTGCTCCTAATCCGGTCCACCAACCAGTTTTCCAATACCTTCATTGGAGTGCACTAGAACCCCAATGAAGATTTCATGAGCAGAATATCCTCGCCATGATGATCGCAGCGAAGTGCGATGGCGGCGGCGAGCGGCGGCGCGACGACGATGGCAGGAGGAGGGAGAGGAGGAGTGGGGGAGAATATGCTGAATAGCTTTTGGTTTTGTTGTGTGTTTTTCTTTCTCCCTTCATTGCCATATTTATAGATTGAGCGAAATAGTTTGATGCGTGAACAAAACAGTGATCATTCGGTTAAACTCAAACTGTGAACATTCGGTTCAACTCAACTGTGAACATTCGGTTCAAGTCAAACTGTGAACTTTCAATTCAAGTCAAACTGTGAACATTCGTTTCGACTCCCTCGATTGTGGTCTCATCATAATCCCGATCAATGATCAGATATCACCGATGTGCTCAGTTTACAAAACTGATCATTATGATGCAAAATCAAATTTTCGTACCACTAAATATATATATGACAGGTCTACTCTCATTAGCTAAATATGGAAGTCCTACTCCCTTAGCTACTTTTGGGAAGTCATACTCCCAACCTTTCTCCTACTATACTCAACACTTTGAGTACCATATCCTTGTCTGCACGGGAATTGGTAAACCAGTACACTGTGTGACCTTCAATGGTTCAGGGATACAGCTAGCCGTGGGCTCACAACTCATTGTGAATCAGAAAACGCATTTCTGATCTACCCATCGGACCATGGTAAAGCACCTAGCAACATTATCCCATGATCCCCTAGGTATCACTGATAGTGCCTGCAAGAACCAGTCGATCATGGTTAGCGTATAGTACGGTCCTTTCAACTCATATATCCCGATCGAATCAGCGACCATTGGTAAAATCGAGAGTCATTAGAGATTAGATAGCCATGCATACATCTTGGAGATCAGAATAGCGACATCACGAGTGCTACTAGGTAAACTCATTTACACTAAAGCACAAGAGTACTCTGGCCAGAGATTTGTCACACTATTATCTTCTCATATAGCATAGGATATCCACGCACTAGGGCGAGCGGTGAATCATCGACAACAAAACATCAACTCCCACATGCTTCGTGACCTCACCCAATCTCGACACCTGATGACCCTCACGGAGTCGGTAAACGATTCAAAGTGAGGCGACTAATCATGTAGAGTCTCAATGATATTTCGAGTAGTAAGGACTAGTTCATACAGCCAAGACCTAGGACTCTCCACTCGACAAATGATAACCACTTGGAGAATCCGAACGAGGGTAGTTCGATAGTTCGCCAGGCAAACCAATCATTTGCATGCTCAGAACATCACAATATTCCCTACCAATGAAACGTAGTACTTCACATCGCAGATGCTAGTCTCAAACTCGGGCGGTCTTACCCTTATTTTGACGGCCCAATCGACTAGGAACAAGTTTAGAATACACAGTGACTATTAGATGTGTTTCATGATAGTCATCATATCCACTATCATATCTAACATATACTATAGTGCATTCTAGGTCTTTATCCAACACAATTGTTAACATTATAAAAAAACGATGATAAAGAATGCCATATAAAATATGAATTTCATAAAAAAAGATTGTTTTACACAAAGTGTGAGGAATCAGATTTTAGATTAGTGATTAATCGAATTCATCTGAGATTAGAAGAGCTTAATTGATGGAAGTTTTCGAAATTTTGGTATTTTGAGTTAGAAGCTGGTCGGTGGTGAAATCCAGTTGCAACGCGTATTTGGAATCGCAGGAGATTAATACGCCGTTGTTTTGGTGAAACCAGACGTAGCGTTTATGTAAGAAACCAGTTGTAGCGTATTTCAGAAGTCAACGCGAGTCAGCGGTACTGTAGCTCGCAGCCGGTAGAAATTGGAAATCAGTAGTTGCGTCTGGGTGACCAGCTGTTGGTTTGAAGAACCAGTCGTGGATGTGAGACGACATCGTTTAGATAAGTTGAAACGCTGCATTTGGGGATTGCGTCTGGTACCAGTTGTGAGGAATTGGTTACCAGCTGTTGGTTGGATCAGCTGTTGACAGCAGTGCTGACGTGTCTTATGCGACGATGTTTTGTTTAGCTACGCTTGCGTCTGGATTGTTTAGCGTAACCAGCAGCTGGTTATTTCGTAGGAAATGTGGTATCAGCTGGTGGAGCGCTGCGACATCGTTTCGATTAAACAGCTGTTGGATTTGAGAGATATATAGATAAGTGTTGATCGACACTTAGAATTATTTTTCACCCGATATCTCTTATCTCCATTCTTCGAAACCCTCGATAGCTACTGTTCACCGTGATTCTCTTCCGTCGATTGTCGCCGTGTCCCGCCGTTGTTTTGAATGATATTGGTGGCGCTGAACTCCTCTTGAGTTTCTCTACCGATTGATACCAATTTGGAGACTGGAACCGTGGATTTGAGGAAACGCGAAGAGCCTGTCCATTCGACGTTTTCTGTGAAATCTTGCCCGAGCGTTCCTTTGTTAGTGTAAGCTTTTGGGTAAGTGTTCTCCTCTTTTTTGAAGTTATGTTTAAGCTGTTTAGCCTGAGTTGTATGGCAGAACTAGGATTTAGTTCTCGGCCGTAGGTGCTAAGTGCATTCGACTTAGTGTTGATCTGAATTACTAGATGTTTTACAGATCTGAACTTCCAGGAGGCTTACAGCTGAATTGTCGTGACCAGTGAGTGAAGGTTTGAGGTTAGTCGTGCCTGGTGAGATCTGTTGGATAATTCACAGGATTGAGGTACGAATTGAGTAGATTTTAACAGCTTTGAGCGTGAACATGGCTGTGATTGATGTTGTGAAATCTGCTGATATGCTTCTGTGATTTACGTGATACAGCTTGTGAATTGATTGAGTTTTACATTCTGTTTTCACGTATTTGAATTATATGCATTTTTCATTGAATATTGAATTGGCATACATGCATACATCTTGAGCCTGATTGATAGATTGATTGAGGACCTGATTGAAAGCCACGTTGTGACTGGCCGACTGATGAGTTGTGCCTGAAAAGTCCAACGCTATCATCGGAGTGGTGACTACCGGATTCGAGTGTCTACCACCGAGCTGTGATGGGCTGATGGGCTCTGAAGATCACGGACCGATGATTTCCCTGGTTGATACACCGTGCGGGTATAGAGGCTGACTGAGATGATTGTCAGCGATACACTGGTCTAGCTATCCGATCCTTGATAGCCTTCATCATTTCATAGCATTGATTATAGCATGTTGCATGATTAGCTGTTTTGATAGCTCTTCGTACCGAGGCTTGACCTCTTATTTGTTTTCCTGCTTTTGTGTTGTTTGGGTCCGTGTTACCCACTTGCAAGATCTTCAGGTAACCAAGCTGGACAGAGTGGGGGTTCAGCTGGTCGATCCCCGTTCCCATGAGTCCCAGTTATTTTATTTATGTATCGAACCCGGGGGATGCCCCGTGTCATATGTATTTTGGGGATCTGTATATGAATTGATAATTGCGTTACCTGTTTTATATGAGTTTGAGTCAACTCGTATTTTGAGTATCGATATTTTGAATGAATGTCTTGAGTTCAGGCCCATTTTATTTCGAAAATGTTTAAGCCCGATTTTACGCTTCCGTGATTATGTGCTTAATTGTGCTCTAATCTTGATTAGCACGGAGCCTGACATTTTTGGTATCAGAGCTTAAACTGGGATAAGCTCGATTTCCTTTGATCACACTCGAGTCTAGGCACAGAGTTCTGATTTGATTTTGACTGACTCTGTGACTTATGTGCTCTTTATTCTGTCTATGTGATATATCTGCTGTGAGATCTTACCTCTAGATTTGTTTAGATGCCGCCGCGAAGAGGAAGAGGTAGGACGACTAGACGTACTGCGGAGGAGTCTAGGGCATGTAGTGATGATGATGTTCATCAGGTTGAGAATGTTACTAGACAGATAGGTGAGATGGAGTTGGTCCTAGCTAGGTTTCAGCGGACGAACCCTCCAACGTTTCTGCAGCAGAGGTGGTGCGATGGCTGAGGCTTGGACTGCGGAGGAGTCTAGGGCAGGTAGTGATGATGATGTTCATCAGGTTGAGAATGTTACTAGACAGATAGGCGAGATGGAGTTGGTCCTAGCTAGGTTTCAGCGGACGAACCCTCCAACGTTTTCTGCAGCAGAGGGTGGTGCGATGGCTGAGGCTTGGTTAGCTCAGATGGAGGAGTTGTTCGATACTCTGGAGTACGCTCCCGAGAAGAGACTGAAGCTGGCGGTGTTGCAGCTGAGAGACAATGCACAGCACTGGTGGAGGGGTACTTCTCGTATCCTTCGTGATAGTGGGGCTGTGATTACCTGGGAGAGCTTCTGTGAGGCGTTCAGACAGGAGTATACCCCAGATTCCTTCTATAACAGCCGGGCGGGAGTTTGACAACTTGAAGCAGGGTAGCATGCGAGTGGCTGAGTATGCTCGACAGTTTTCTACACTTTTGGTTTATGTGCCACACGTTGCCAACCAGGAGGAACAAATTTCTGAAGGGCTTGAGGCTGATCTGTACCGGATGGTTTTGTCTGGGTCACCTGCGACCTATATTGATGCAGTGAACCGAGCGGTGGACATTGAGTAGAGTTTGATGGAGGTTGAGGCTCCGATTCAGCCAACTACTGGACGCACCTATCAGCTTGTGCAGGATGCGTCGCAATATTTTTATTCTCCTCAGAGGTCGCAGTAGCAGCAGTCGAATCGCCAAAGGTTTCGACCTCGAGGGAAACAGTTTAAGAAGAAGGTGGATCCGAGTTCCTCTGGTTCTGTGAGTTCTGGTTCTGGCAGTGGTTCTGGCAGCGGTTCTAGTGGCATGTCTTGTGGGCAGTGCGGAGGAAGGCATCCGACTTCACAGTGTCGTGGAGTTCAGGGGTCCTGCCGTAACTGTGGACAGCCAGGACACTTTGTTAGAGTGTGTCCTCTGTTGAGGGGTCAGTCTTCAGTTCCTTCGTAGCAGGGATCAGCTGGTGGTTCTTCTCAGAGAGCGCAGTTTTCCTGCCCCTACCCAACGATCTGGATTCCAACCCCGTGAGCCTTCTACGTTTGGAGCACCTTCGAGACCTCCATTCCAGATTCCGCAGCAGGCTCAGGCGAATGCTTTGATGAGAAAGCAGGCCGAGGAGGCTCCTGGTATGATGATCGCAGGTACATGCTTTATTTTCGATTATCCTGTGAGAGTTCTATTTGACACTGGTGCATCACACTCTTTTATTTCTGAGTTTTTTGTTTGTGAGTATAGGTTGAGTTCTTCTCCATTGTGTGATGTTGTTTCCGTGTCTACCCCTGCTGGTGTGAATCTGTGGTCCCGTGAAGTGGTGTTGGATTGTGTGCTTCGATTTGATGAGCACGTTTTGGTGTCCAATCTGATTGTTTTGGGAATGAGAGATTTTGATTGCATCTTGGGGATGGATGTGTTATCTAGCTATAAGTCTACTGTTGGCTGTTTTCATGGTGTGGTGAGATTTCGCCCTGACTCGGGTGAGAAGTGGGAGTTCTATGGTGCTGATTCACGCTCAAAGATTCCACTGGTGTCCGCCATGGAGATGTTTAGCCTGCTATCGCTGGATAATGTTGGATTCATGATTTACGCGCTTGATGTTTCCCAAGAGCAACGATTGGAGTTGAGCAACATTCCGATCGTTCGAGAGTTTCCCGACGTGTTTCCAGATGAGATTCCTGGATTCCCTCCACGACGTGAGATCGATTTCAGCATCGAGTTGGTGCCCGGTACCGTCCTGATTTCTAGAGCTCCGTATCGGTTGGCGCCCGCAGAGTTGAAAGAGCTGAAGGATCAGTTGAGAGATATCTTGGATAAAGGCTTCATCAGACCGAGTATGTCGCCTTGGGGAGCTCCGATTCTTTTCGTGAAGAAGAAGGATGGATCTATGAGGATGTGCGTGGATTTCCGACAGTTGAATAAAGCGATGTTGAAGAACAAGTATCCTTTGCCGAGTATTGATGACTTGTTCGATCAGTTTCAGGGATAGGTCGTTTACTCGAAGATTGATTTGCGCTCTGGTTATCATCAGTTGCGGATTGGGGACGCTGATGTGGCGAAGACAGCTTTTCGGACTCGTTGGGTATTATGAGTTTCTGGTCATGCCGTTTGGGTTGACGAATGCCCCAGCTGTTTTCATGGATTTGATGAATCGCGTCTTTAGCGAGTACATCGATCGGTTCATGATAGTCTTCATAGATGACATCGTAGTGTACTCGAGGAGCATGAGAGAGCATAGGGAGCATCTCAGATTGGTGTTGCAGAGGTTGAGAGACTCGCAATTGTACGCCAAGTTCAGCAAGTGTGAATTTTGGCTTGATCGGATTATCTTTTTGGGTCATGTGATTTCGGCGCAAGGGATTTCGGTAGATCCGAGTAAGGTCGAAGCAGTTCTTAACTGGGAGAGACCTAGGAACATTTCCGAGATCCGCAGCTTCTTGGGATTGGCTGGCTATTACAGGCGTTTTATCGAGAAGTTCTCTTCGATAGCCAGGCCTTTGACTCAGTTGACTCAGAAGGATAAGAAGTTTGTTTGGACAGATGAGTGCAAGTTCAGTTTTCAGACGTTGAAGGAGAAGTTGACTACTGCTCCTGTTTTGGCTCTACCGTCTGGATCCGGAGGATTTGTTGTGCTTCGATGATTCTCTCAATGGTTTAGGATGTGTTCTGATGCAGAACGGGTACGTGATTGACTACGCGTCTCGACAGTTGAAGCCTCATGAGACGAGGTACCCTGTTCATGATTTGGAGTTGGCTGCGATAGTGTTTGCCATGAAGATTTGGCGACATTATCTGTATGGTGAAGAATTTATGGTGTACACTGACCACAAGAGCCTGAAATATATCTTCACGTAGTCTGATTTAAATATGAGGCAACGACGATGGATGGAATTGCTCAAGGACTTTAACTGTGAGATTCAGTATCAGCCTGGGCGGATGAACTCAGTAGCAGATGCTTTGAGTAGGAAGACCCAGCCTATGATGCTTTCGTCTTTGAGTGTCTCTAAAGTATACGAGCAGTTGAGTACTTCTGGTTGGCGTTTCCAGCCGGGTGATCAGTACTTTATGATTTCTTCGATTCAAGTAGAACCGCAGATTGTGAGTGACATCAGGGAGGCGCAGAGGACTGATCCATATGTTCATGAGTTGAAGATTAAAGCCCAAAATGGTCAGTCTGATGATTTCTCTGTTTCTTTGGATGGATGTCTGAGATTTCGAGGAAGATTGGTGGTTCCGAACTTGATCGATTTGAAAGAGATCATTATGAATGAAGCGCATTGTAGTCAGTACAATGTGCGTCCGGGCGAGAGAAATATGTACCATGCCTTGAAATATCACTTCTGGTGGGAAGGCATGAAGAGCAACATCTCTGGTTTTGTTGCTAGATTTTTGAATTGCCAGCAGGTCAAGGCTGAGAGAATGAGACCTGGTGGATTGCTACAGAGTTTGGAGGTGCCCCAATGGAATTGGGAGCACATCGCCATGGATTTTGTGACTCATCTACCTCGATCGAGTAGGGGATGTGATGCGATTTGGGTGGTGATTGATAGACTTTCGAAGTCGGCCCAAATTCCCTATGATGTGAGGTGTTCGATGAAGAAAATGGCGAAGCTGTATATCGACCATGTGGTTAGATTGCATGGAGTTCCTGTTTCGATAGTGTCTGACAGAGATCCAAGATTCACTTCCCGATTTTGGAAGAGATTGCAGGCAGCGATGGGTTCGAGATTGGCTATGAGTACAGCCTATCACCCACAAACAGATGGTCAGTCTGAGCGGACCATCCAGACTTTAGAGGATATACTGCGAGCAGTTGTGATGGATTTCAGTGGTGGCTGGCAGGATTCTTTGTTGTTGGTTGAGTTTTCGTATAATAACAGCTACCAGATAACTATTGGGATGGCTCCATTTGAGGCGTTGTATGGTCGAAAATGCAGATCTCCGATTTGTTGGGAAGAAGTTGGTGAGAGACAGCTTTCTACCCCTGAGTTTGTGCAGCATATGAAATATCAGTTTGATTTGAATTGAAGTAGAATGAAGGCTGCACAAGATAGATTTACCAGCTATGCTAACCGAAGGCGTCGATCGTTAGAGTTTGAGGTTGGCGATCGAGTATTTCTCAAAGTTTCTCCTTTCAATAGCGTGATGCGCTTCAGATATAAAGGCAAATTAGCTCCTAGATTCGTTGGTCCCTTCGAGATTATTGAGCGGATTGGACAGTTGGCTTATCGATTGAGACTTCCTGATGAGTTGGCAGCGATGCATGATGTCTTTCATGTGTCAATGTTGAGGAAATATGAGCCAGTTCCTTCCCATGTGTTGAGAACCGATGAATTTGAGCTGGATTCTGCCTTGAGTTATGTAGAATATCCAGTCCAGATTCTGGATAGGAAGGAGAAGCAGTTGAGGAATAAAGTAGTTCCGTTGGTGATGGTCCAATGGAGCAAGCATGGCAGAGAAGAAGCAACTTGGGAACCGGAAGAGAAGATGCAGCGTGAGTGGCCGCATCTGTTTGAGTAGATTGTTGTTTTAGATTTCGGTTTCTAGGTGCGTTTTCCCTAGTTGTTGATTGTTATTTGTCCAGTTATCTTGAACTCTTGGACTTGTACCAGATGAATTTTGATTGTTATGATGAATTGATTGAATTTTTCCTCGAGTTTACCTTTGATTTCGAGGACGAAATCTCTTAAGGTGGGGAGAATGTGAGGAATCAGATTTTAGATTAGTGATTAATCGAATTCATCTGAGATTAGAAGAGCTTAATTGATGGAAGTTTTCGAAATTTTGGTATTTTGAGTTAGAAGCTGGTCGGTGGTGAAATCCAGTTGCAAAGCGTATTTGGAATCGCAGGAGATTAATACGCCGTCGTTTTGGTGAAACCAGACGTAGAGTTTATGTAAGAAACCAGCTGTAGCGTATTTCAGAAGTCAACGCGAGTCAGCGGTACTGTAGCTCGCAGCCGGTAGAAATTGGAAATCAGTAGTTGCGTCTGGGTGACCAGCTGTTGGTTTGAATAACCAGTCGTGGATGTGAGACGACATCGATTAGATAAGTTGAGACGCTGCGTTTTGGGGATTTCTTCTGGTACCAGTTGTGAGGAATTGGTTACCAGCTGTTGGTTGGATCAGCTGTTGACAGCAGTGCTGACGTGTCTTATGCGACGACGTTTTGTTTAGCTACTCTTGCGTCTGGATTGTTTAGCATAACCAGCTACTGGTTATTTCGTAGGAAATTTGGTATCAGCTTGTGGAGCGTTGTGACGTCGTTTTGATTATTTGCTACGATGTCGTTTTAGTATTGCTTTGGTATTATGTTGCGACTGTCTGGATAATTGAGAACAACAGCTGTTGGATTTGAGAGATATATAGATAAGTGTTGATCGACACTTAGAATTATTTTTCACCCGATATCTTTTATCTCCATTCTTCGAAACCCTCGATAGCTACTGTTCACCGTGATTCTCTTCCGTCGATTGTCGCCGTGTCCCGCCGTTGTTTTGAATGATATTGGTGGCGCTGAACTCCTCTTGAGTTTCTCTACCGATTGATACCAATTTGGAGACTGGAACCGTGGATTTGAGGAAACGCGAAGAGCCTGTCCATTCGACGTTTTCTGTGAAATCTTGCCCGAGAATTCCTTTGTTAGTGTAAGCTTTTGGGTAAGTGTTCCCCTCTTTTTTGAAGTTATGTTTAAGCTGTTTAGCCTGAGTTGTATGGCAGAACTAGGATTTAGTTCTCGGCCGTAGGTGCTAAGTGCATTCGACTTAGTGTTGATCTGAATTACTAGATGTTTTACAGATCTGAACTTCCAGGAGGCTTACAGCTGAATTGTCGTGACCAGTGAGTGAAGGTTTGAGGTTAGTCGTGCCTGGTGAGATCTGTTGGATAATTCACAGGATTGAGGTACGAATTGAGTAGATTTTAACAGCTTTGAGCGTGAACATGGCTGTGATTGATGTTGTGAAATCTGCTGATATGCTTCTGTGATTTACGTGATACAGCTTGTGAATTGATTGAGTTTACATTCTGTTTTCACGTATTTGAATTATATGCATTGTACATTGAATATTGAATTGGCATACATGCAAACATCTTGAGCCTGATTGATAGATAGATTGATGACCTGATTGAAAGCTACGTTGTGACTGGTCGACTGATGAGTTGTGCCTGAAAAGTCCAACGCTATCATCGGAGTGGTGACTACCGGATTCGAGTGTCTACCACCGAGCTGTGATGGGCTGATGGGCTCTAAAGATCACGGACCGATGATTTCCCCGATTGATACATTGTGCGGGTATAGTGGCTGACTGAGATTATTGCCAGTTGATACACTGGTCTAGCTATCCGATCCTTGATAGCCTTCATGCATTTCATAGCATTGATTATAGCATGTTGCATGATTAGCTGTTTTGATAGCTCTTCGTACTGAGGCTTGACCTTGTATTTGTTTTCCTGCTTTTGTATTGTTTGGGTCCGCGTTACCCACTTGCAAGATCTTCAGGTAACCAAGCTGGACAGAGTGGGGGTTCAGCTGGTCGATCCCCGTTCCCATGAGTCCCAGTTATTTTATTTATGTATCAAACCCGGGGGATGCCCCGTGTCATATGTATTTTGGGGATCTGTATTTGAATTGATAATTGCGTTACCTGTTTTATATGAGTTTGAGTCAACTCGTATTTTGAGTATCGATATTTTGAATGAATGTTTTGAGTTCAGGCCCATTTTATTTCGAAAATGTTTAAGCCCGATTTTACGCTTCCGTGATTATGTGCTTAATTATGCTCTAATCTTGTGTGATTAGCACGGGGCCTGACACAAAGAGTCATCAAAAGCCCACACGTCACAAGTTGACTAGTTGGACACATACTCTAAGATTTCGGGTGGAGCATGTTCCAACAGATCAACAAGTAGCTGATATCTTCACGAAGCCTCTATCGGACGCTAAGTTTTCTTACTTTAGAAATATTTTAGGTCTCTTGGATATGTCTTAGTCTTGTTCTGTATGCATTTGTTCAGGGGGAACAAAATAATTCAAACAGATAATACCATAAGTCTACTGTTTGTCTCCGAGCTGGTCAGCTCCGTGCTGATCTGGTCCATCTTAGAGATATATACAGTAGATCTTATTAAGGTGTTTGGATTAACGTTCCAAGATGTTACAGTAAACAAAACGAATGGTTTAGATTACTTTGTCTTTTCAAATTCTTTTTAAAATTGGACGGTCATCCTTTTGGAATTTCAAGTGTCTTTTAAATCTAAGGATGACACGTGTCCACTAAAACCTTTCCCTCTCATCGTTCGTACATATTAAACCCTTGATTTTCTCTATTTCCAATACGCTATTTTCAAATCTCTTGCATTCAAACAACAATTTATCGCAATATATCTCTCAAATATTTCCTTACACTCCCCTTAAATCAACAGATGTCTTCTTTCAATGTCAACGCATTGCAGGTCAATTTTTAATCCGTGCTGAGCATTGATAATGTAGGAATGGTGAAGATGTTCAAGTCGTTGGAGGAATCAGGGCTTAGGGGATTTTTAGGTGCTTCTGGCTCAGTGTTTGAGGATGCTCTGTCTGAGTTTTTTGCAAACGTGACGGTCATCGTTGGGACGATAGTGAGTATAATGGCAAAGAGGAAGATGGTGGTTATGAAGGATGTTTTTGCGGTGATGTTTCACCTTCCAACAGAGGGGTTAGTGAGTTTCACTGGGCTTCCAGCCAAGGCAGTGCCAGAGACAAAGATGTTTTCAGCCACCGGTGTTCCATTTAAGCCTTCTAGAAAGAAGAAGGACATGAAGGTGGAGTACCGGATGCTACACGATTTTGTGGCCAAGTCACTTAGTGCAAAGGCGGATTATTTTGATGTAGTGATGACAGAGAAGTTTGAGATGATGGTGGCGATCAGCGCCGGGTTGAAGGTGAACTGGGCTGACGTGTTGTTCAAAACCATAGCTGCCATAGTATCTACGCCTGGCAAGCAATCACAAGGGTACGCAGTGCAGCTCAGCTTACTGCTGGAGAGCTGGTGAAGGCAGAACTTGGGGAATCTGTGGCCTTGCATCCCCTCAAGGTGTTGAACAATAAATCGGTTCTCACCTATATGAAAAGAATCAAGCTGTTCCTCAAGCTGGTAAGGCGAGCAAGCTATTGGGGGATACAGTAGGTGAAAACAAATTCACTGCTGATGGTCTGCAGTCGCTGACGAACAAGAGGCTGAATCAAGTAGCTGGGAGCTCAGCTGATCCAGCCAAGACACGATCTGAGACCATCTCAGATGCGGATAAGCATCCTCTGGCGACGCTAGGCGCTGGAAAGATAGGTGGAGCTGTTGTTAAAAGGAAACTAATTATTGCTCCATTTGATTCGGAATCTACTGTGTCTCTTCCTCGGGTGGAAATTAAGAAGAGACGGAGGACGAAGAGGCCAAAGCTGGTGAAGCCTATCCAAGCTTTGGAGGAGAAGGCCGCACACAAAGATCTTCCTCTGGTCGTCAGGATCGAATCTGAACAACCTTCACTGTGAGGACTATGATTAACCAAGGTAATTAGTAGATTAATCATGTTTAGATTAAGTGTAAATCATCCGGGTTTATACAGCTTAGAGAGTGTTGGTCCGGTTTTAAAAAGAAGGGGATCAAAAGAAATTAGCAGGCGCTGTTACTAAAATAGATCATTAAAAATTTTGCGCGCTGCTATCTAGAGAATGAGGTGCAATACCTCTGGTTCTTGAACACTTAAAAGCGAGAGTACCGGAGACAGATACTGTAACGACCCAGACTTTTCTCAAAGAAAAGTTTTAAAATTTGGGGTTCGAATTGAAAGACCCAAAATTTTCGATCTGAATAAACATAAAAGTCGTCACTAAATTCTGGACTAAATTGCGACTAAACACAATTCGTTGCTACTGAAATGCGGAACAATTGAAATAATGAAGTGAGCTACCAGCCCTCGGCTGTTCACTCAGAACTTGTTTAACGTCTCTGTTCAAAGACAACATACACAGAGTTTAATGTCATCGTTCTTGGACGGTAACTGATTGTGAAATGGTTTTGAGATTCATTCACCAATGGATGTGAATGAATCTTTGTGTGTGAGATTTTACAATGAAGCTCTCAACTCTCTGTTTTTCTATTTCTCACACACTAGGGAAGTGCTCTACAAAAGCTAATTCTAGCTCAGCTGTCAATTCCAATAAGCTCCTCTACGAAAGATAGTTGACAGCTTCGCTTCTGATTTTTCTTCCCTTTGATTGTTGTCTTCTTTTGATTTTTCTTTTCTGTGCAACAACAATTCTCACGACCTCAGCACTACTCTTCAATGGCGATGCCTTCGTATATAAGCCTCTGTTCAAATTAAGTCCGTTGGACACAAATTCTTCCCGTTTGAAATGTGTTCTGTAAAGTACCGACAGGGAGTTGTCCTTTGTGTCCTTTCTTTTGCAGGCCATTTTGTCGTCTTCAACATTTGAAATGAGCTCAGCAGTTGACATCCAGCTTTAGTAATTCTTCGTAATTTGTCAACTGCTTCGCTGCTGGTTCATATCTACTACTGTTGCGACTGGTTGAAACTCTTCATAATAATTCGTCAACTGCTTCGCTACTGGTTCATTCTTCAATCACTGCGACTGGTTACTTTGACGACTGGATACTTTGCGCCTGGTTGCAACTCTTCGCTACTTCTGCTTTTCTTGCGACTGGATATGCAATAGCACTGTAGCTCGCGACTGGATCCACTGTAGCTCGCGACTGGTACATCATCTTGCGACTGGATGCATAGCAACAGCTGGTTCATTGTAGCTCTCGTCTGGATATACTGTTGCTTTCATCTGGATGTACTGTCGCTACCTGCTGGTTATAATCATCGCACAAACCATCTGCTGAATCTTTAGCGCGAAGTCAAAACGCTGTCGTATCAACTTATTCAAACGACATCGTTTTGCTATCGCTAACTTCAAATGCCCTCGACTGGTTGTACAGTAGCTTGCGACTGGATACTTCTTCCTGTACGACGTCGCTTTATCTTCTTGCGTCTGGATCATCCATCGACTGGTTCTACTGTAGCTTCCTGCTGATTGTGATGTCACTGCTGATGTCATCATCGCTTAGCGCTCCAGCTGGTCTTTATCGTTCCAGATCCAACTTGCGACTCTTCTTAGCTTCTGTCCAGCTGGTCCTCTTTCCTTCTTTAGCGCTTGCAGCTGGTTCTTATCGTTCCAGCTGGTTCACTATGCTCCAGCTGGTTCAACTTGGCCTCCGCCTGATTACGAACAACTGACTCAACTTTGGACGTCTCCATTGCTAATCCAGCTGCCGTCTAAATGATAAACCAGACCAGCTGCTGAACTTTATCTTGAGAACCATCGACTGGACAAATTTAGCTTCGCGACATCTTTCTTCGATAGCTAGAATCACAATAACAGGTTTTGTGTAATTCAAAACTTAATCAGGATCTGTTTACACAGATCCATCAATCCGGATCTGCCATTGTACGCCAACAGGAAATGGCTGAAGAAAGCCAGCTGGAAGAACACCAGCTGGTAGAGCAAATCAGAAGCCATGCGCCAGATCAACATTAGTTTGATCTCAGGATACTAGAAGACAAACTAATCTGTTTGATCGAGGCAAGCAGAACTCGAAGCTAGCAAAGGCTGCAGAAGCACCCATGAGAAGAGCTCAAGTCAAGTAAAGCCTGCAGACGCATTTATGGACAAAGGACGCAAAGTACAAAATGTCAGAAGACTTTTCAAACGGCTACAAGCTTGTGTTCAACGGGCAAATCTGCTATGCGGCTTTATATATCAAGAGAAGGAGAAAGAAGCAAATGAGAGCCGAGCAGAGAGAGTGGGGGTTCAGAAGCCAAAACAGAAAACAAGTCTACTGCACAACCCTGGGAAGACATCGAGAGACCAGCTTAAGAGGAGCACTTTCCAGTGTGTGAGATTTTTATTGAGAGATTGTACTTACCCTGAAAATCTCACACACATACACATCCACTCACATTCGAGAGTTGAGCGAAACAGATTAGAGTGAATGTAAATTAAAACTCTTCATTGTAGTCTTTGCAAGTCTGCGCTGTCTTTCGCACTGAGACGTTAAAGAAGTGTTTGTAGCCTTTCTCATCGAGGCATAAGAGAAGTGACGTTAGACACACAGCTTGCGGGCTTAGTGTGTAGTGGTGGTTGCTAGGAGCGGCTGCTGGTCAAAGGAGTGGGTTGCAGCGAAGGGTCGCTGTAATCAAAACCTTCTAATGGATCCTTCCCGATTGCGGAAGAAAGAGAGACGTAGGAGATTCAGTTCCGAACTTCCCTAAACAAATCGCAGCGTATTTCTTTACTATTTATTGCACTTACATTCATGCATTGCACATTTGTTTAATACGCATAAAACTGTTTAAAGGCTTTTGAACATAAGAGCTCAGTTTGAGTTGTTTCCGCATGATTTTAACCCATAGCTCAATCTGTATCTCGGTGCACAAACATTCAAGAACACTGAGCTATTGCAGCTCAAGATTTGAGGAACCAGATCGTTTGTGTTAAACCAGATCGCAGAGCTGCTGATAATTCGGACCAGCTCGCAGAGCTGTTGGTCCAGCTTCACGTCAATCTGGTTTCATAGTTGCGTGATGTTTTTAACTCTCAAAAATTTTTAAAATGCACGTAACTTACGGATTTGGTGTTTGGGTTGTGTGAGAGCCTACGTGAGTTGTGGCAGAACTCATGAACACCCTCGGTTTTTCGATCCAAACATTTTAAAACCTTCCTTTCTGCCACATTCAGATTTATATACGTGTGTTTGGTGTTATTTATGCATGAGAATGGATTTGATCACATTTTGGGCAGCATGGTTCGAATTTTGCATAATGGTGCTTTTTTGCTGAATTGTTTTGAGTTGTATCAATGTTCAAAGGTGTCCAGGGCTGGTGCTGTCATTAGAGGACCTTTAGGTGGATGTTAGTTTGATTTTTGTAGGCTTAGAATGTGTAGGTTGAGGTCTGGACGGCTAGGATAGAGACCGACAACTTTTGGAACTTTGAGTGCTCACAAATGCCTCATCCTGTGAGTTACAAACTTTACTACAAAAAATATTCCAAATAAAATTGAAAGTGTATTTTACTTTTGTTTAATGATTTATTTGAATGTTAAAACCTTCTGTAGCCCATTACATTTGTGGACACTCCAGGAGTTTTATCAGGAGAAAAGCAACGGACTCAGAGAAGCTATGACTTTACTGGTGTAACATCTTGGCTTGCTGCAAAGTGCGATCTAATCCTGCTTTTATTTGATCGCCACAAACTTGATATAAGTGATGAATTCAAAAGAGTCATTGGATCTTTTACGAGGTCATGATGACAAAATACGTGTGGTTTTGAACAAGGCTGACCAAGTTGATACACAGCAAGTATGAATTTGCGAAGAAGCTTATTATGATGACAGTTTTTCACGTGTCATTCAAGAACAAACCCCTTCCTTGCTGTTCTAGACCTTCTAAACTCAACCCAACACCCATCTAAAGGTCCTCCAATGGCAGGAGCAGCCCCTCGACATCTTTGGACAGCGGAACACCGCAAACCGATTCAGCAATAATGAAGGAAAGCACCATCGTGCAGAAATTCGTGACATGCCGTCTAAAATGAGTCCTGGTAGTTTCTCATGCATAAACATACACGTATATAATCTGAAAGTGACTGAAAAGGTCAAAAAACTTGCCTTGCGACTATACACACATTACCCGAAGTATCGGGGGAGCCGGAAAACGATTTCTACAATGTTTTTGCTCCTTAAACTCACTGCTGTAGCTAGGTTTTTGCGGAGTGATGTCGATTGCTATGGGAGTGAAAATCTGATGAAAAATGTTTTGTGTAGATTGCACAACCTAGGGTAGTTTTTTTATGTGTTGGGTAGTAATTAGGCTCGTTAACATTTAATTTAGATAAATTGTAGCTTTAAAGTGACAAGTGTTCGGTCTTATAATTGGTATTAGTCAATGTCACGGGTTCGACTCACATTGATTGCAAAAAGAGCAAGTATTGGGAGGGGGATTGTTGGACTGCAATAATTATCCCTGCTAGATAGAGCGATTGAACCGTGGCGCTTGAGTTGTTATACGGTTTAAAGATTGGAGTTGCACCGTTACCACAAGCTATAGCTTTTGGTAAAACGTCAAGCGCTCGGTCCTATAATTGGGCCCAAAGACTTTAATCATGCTCCATTTAATACTTATCAATATCATAGATTAAAGTTTGAAACATTGTTGTTCTCCTTGCAAGGCAGGTTGTTACGCGTTAGTGTTGAAAAATTATAGTTTACGATTGGCCGGAAAAATCGACTAAAAAAATATAGCCCTCAAAAAGAATTTTTTATCTATCCAAAACTTTAAATTATCATAAAAAAAATTTTTGTCCCCTAACCCCATAAAATAATTTTTTTGGAGCACTTTTTAAGTTCACCTTTATCGTATCTGACTCCCTCCCACGACTCGTTACCGAATACTCATCTGAAATAACCAAACTCAAGAAACATTTAATCTCATAAATAAAATTATAGTTAACGTTTTTTTTTAAAAAAATCTCATCTATGTTTATATAAATAATTTAAATCATTTATCTCATACATGTATTTTACGTGATTGGATTTCGGATGTTACGCCCCATCTCGCTAGTGATGGCAACGGGGCGAGCGGGGACGGTTTCCATTGCCATCCCCTCCCTCGAATAATTTGGGGAATCCCATCCATCTCGCGGGGATCGGTTCGTGGACGGGGATCCTTTTCCTCGCCTCTAATATATTAAATATGTATTTATTATTTATTATACACGTTTCTAAACTATTGGGTAATATATATTTATTATTACATATTATTATTATTTAATAATATATTATTAAAAAACAGTATATATATATATATATATACATATTTCGGGGATGGAGGTGCGATTATCATCCTTATCCCTCTTTTATTCGAGGATTTCAACAAATCCCCATATCCGTCCCATTTCGGTTTTTTCACACGGTCCTCAAATTCGTGAGGAAAATTGACATCCGTACGTGTTCTGGAGTTTTCGGTAAAAAAAAAATGGATATAAAACTTATTAAAACGACAGCGTTTGGTGGACATCGTCGGAAAATTGCCGCGTTGCGAATTTCCGAACAAAAGAGCCAGATTTGTGCATTGGCCATCGGGCGACGAAAATATCTGAGTCGAATATTATTTTGAAACAGAACCCCGAAGCCGCTCAATTTTCAGGCGAGGGTTTCGGGACTTGACTCACATTCTGATATGGAGATCGATTCTGCCCCGATTACTCGGTATTCCAAGGAGCACCAGAAAATTTACCAGCAATGGTTCTCTTTCGCTGATTCAGGTAACAGTTTCGTATTTTGATTCGATTATTTCGAGCCCATTTCGGATGACAATGAGACAAATTTTATGTTGTGATCAGATGGAGATGGGCGTCTGACGGGAGCTGAGGCTACCAAGTTCTTTTCCATGTCCAATTTGCCTCGTCAAGATCTTAAGCTGGTTGAATTCGATTTTCCCCTTGTCGTTTCTGTTATTGTGTTATGATCTTGTTTTCCGACTAGGATAATGTGCCAATAGAAAGAAAATTTCAAATTTTTCTCGAAGATAGTTAGATGTTGTTATTGGGAGAACTTGAAACACCAAATCAGAATTACTTGTTTATCACATACGAATATTTTTCAGTTACTGTTCTTGAGAACTGGATTGAAGTAGTCTCATTTAGTTCTATGTTGATAAGGTGTGGGCGATTGCTGATTCAAAAAGGCAAGGTTTTCTTGGATTTAAAGAATTTGTTACGGCTATGCAGGTTATGATTTTTTCTTGTGTGTTAACTCGGCAACTGTGGTGAATTAAGTGATGTTCACTATCTTTATTTTTGAATTGGCAGTTAGTCTCATTGGCTCAAGCAGGACATACGCTCTCCAGTGATATTCTAAACACTGAAGGTATGCCCCAATGAATAAGTCGTTTTTCCTTGAGTACGGTGATTTGGTAGTGACTTAACTTTCTTTTCCATTGTGTACGACTTTATGAGATTGTAACAAGCTAATAACCTGCAGTTGACTTTGAAAACTTGCATCCTCCAGCCATGGACGGTCTGGATGCAGCCATTGTTGTAAGTTAGCTACAAATTTTCTCTATATCTTTTGCAGTTCGAACGCTCAATAGCATATATATACTATTGCTTGTTACTTTATGCAGACAACAAAGCGTCCTCATAAAATTGAACCTGAACAGAATGGTATGATTGTAAGAAATGATTGATATATTTTTTGTTGAAGATACATTATACTTTTGAGACTAATTCTGCAACGATTCAGGTACTCCTGCAGTGCAGTCTTCACCATCAGCTAGTTGGTTTTCGTCTTCAAAATCTGCAAAGAAGGTAACTCCATATTTTGTGGATACCCAACCTTCTATTTAGTTTCTGTCATTACAAATTTTTTCTGCCATGTTGTAATCCTTCTACTCAATCCATCTTTTTACTTGTCATTTTGAATTATCTTTTTCTTGATATTTCAATAATTAAGCATCTGGATGAACTTTTTTCCACATTACGGCTTCATTATTTTTACAATCATACTATTATTAATAGGTCGTGTTTTGCTGTATCGACTATTGTATGGGAAAGAGGGTATAAGGCTTTCAAAACCCGAGCTCTGTACTTGTTATCTATGCTCATCAAACGTTTAAAACTAATTTAAGTTATAGGTTATGAATTAAAGATAATTGAGTCCTAGCATAAATCTTAAATCATAATTTGTCATTTTGTTCATGAATGTGAACGTTCCCTTGCTATTTCTAGTTTGTTATCTATGTTCATCAAACGTCTGAACTAATTTATGCTATAGGTTATGAATTTAAGATGATTGAGTCCGAGCATAAAATCTAAAATTTAATTAATTGTCATTTTGTTCATGAATGTGAACGTGCTACTTTTAGTTTGTTGCCTTTCCATCAAAATTTTTTTCGTTCTTTTTTCTCTTTTTTTTGAGTATCGCTGGATATAGTTTTAGTTCTTCTGTTTGTTGATTATGCTTGCTTTCCTCCTGGTGGTGTTAGGTATCTTTGAGTGCTGTCACTTCAATAATTGATGGCCTGAAGAAGCTCTATAGACAGAAGCTGAAGCCCCTGGAAGTCACTTATCAGTTTAATGATTTCGTTTCTCCCTTGCTGGTAAGTATCCCATCTTCTTACGTTCCCAGTCGTGTGAAGAGAAATGGCTTCTATATTCAGTTAATTTCTTTTTTAAAATTTGTGATTGTTCAGCTAGTGACGAAAAAGAATTTGTGATTAACTGATCCTTACTCTTCTGATATTGTGTTGTATGTTGGAAGACGAATAGTGACTTTGATGCTAAACCGATGGTGATGCTTCTTGGCCAATACTCGACGGGGAAAACAACATTTATAAAACATTTACTCAGAACTAGCTATCCAGGTGATTTAACGATTTCCTGGGATGTATATCATCTGAATTATTTTTAATTCTCGAAATAGCTTTCAGTTATTTTGTTTTTTTAACAGGAGCTCACATTGGGCCAGAACCCACAACTGACAGATTTGTTGTTGTCATGGTAATTTTTTGTTGCGTCTTCTTTCCGCAGAGTGATGTTTAATATGGTCTGAATATTGATGCACCCAATTTTGTTGTTTTTGCATGATTATGTTTTGTAAGTCAGTGTTTATTGTCATTCATTTGGAACATTATTGCTTAGTAGAACCTCGGTGTTTTGCATTAGGCTTTATCTTGTTTTTTCAATATCTAGTTGTATTCATTCATTCACGTCCTTTAGTATCTTTTAACAACACTTTTTGCATACAGAACGGACCCGATGAGAGAAGTGTTCCGGGGAACACAATTGCTGTTCAAGCTGATATGCCATTCAGTGGACTGACAACTTTTGGAACAGCTTTTTTGTCAAAGTTTGAGTGCTCACAAATGCCTCATCCTGTGAGTTACAAACTTTTTACTACAAAATTTTCCAAATAAAGGCGAAAGTGTATTTTCCTTTGTTTAATAATTTATTTGAATGTTAAAAGCTTTTGGAGCACATTACATTCGTGGACTCTCCAGGAGTTTTATCGGGAGAAAAGCAACGGACTCAGAGAAGCTATGACTTTACTGGTGTAACATCTTGGTTTGCTGCGAAGTGCGATCTGATCCTGCTTTTATTTGATCCCCACAAACTTGATATAAGTGATGAATTCAAAAGAGTCATTGGATCTTTACGAGGTCATGATGACAAAATACGTGTGGTTTTGAACAAGGCTGACCAAGTTGATACACAGCAAGTATGAATTTGCGAAGAAGCTTATTATGATGACTGTTTTTCACGTGTCAATCAAGAACTGTAATAAAGGATTTTCACTCCATGTAACTTTATTTCTCCTCTCCTTTTAAATCGCAGCTTATGCGGGTGTATGGAGCTTTGATGTGGTCCCTTGGGAAAGTTCTGAATACTCCAGAGGTCATGCGCGTTTATATTGGGCAAGTTCTCTGCTTTGTATTTATTGCCGATTTATAATACCTGGAATGCATTTGGCTTGTGAAATCTATTCGAATAATCATTTTTTTTATTCTCACACATGAATCTCGACCTGTGGAGGATTTGAGAGAAGGGGGGATTGTCACGCCCCGCGACCGAGACTCATGACATCGGCAATATTAAACAATTATAAAAATTGTAAAACATTAAGCCATCATAGCATAGCTCAAACCAGTCTATTAATAATCGAAATATAATCGTTTTTACATCTGAAAATCCTGCTTTTATTTGATCGCCACAAACTTGATATAAGTGATGAATTCAAAAGAGTCATTGGATCTTTACGAGGTCATGATGACAAAATACGTGTGGTTTTGAACAAGGCTGACCAAGTTGATACACAGCAAGTATGAATTTGCGAAGAAGCTTATTATGATGACTGTTTTTCACGTGTCAATCAAGAACTGTAATAAAGGATTTTCACTCCATGTAACTTTATTTCTCCTCTCCTTTTAAATCGCAGCTTATGCGGGTGTATGGAGCTTTGATGTGGTCCCTTGGGAAAGTTCTGAATACTCCAGAGGTCATGCGCGTTTATATTGGGCAAGTTCTCTGCTTTGTATTTATTGCCGATTTATAATACCTGGAATGCATTTGGCTTGTGAAATCTATTCGAATAATCATTTTTTTTATTCTCACACATGAATCTCGACCTGTGGAGGATTTGAGAGAAGGGGGGATTGTCACGCCCCGCGACCGAGACTCATGACATCGGCAATATTAAACAATTATAAAAATTGTAAAACATTAAGCCATCATAGCATAGCTCAAACCAGTCTATTAATAATCGAAATATGATCGTTTTTACATCTGAAAATAAAATATAAATAACAGAATTGCGGAAGCGAATAAAATACATAATTAGACAAAAAAAATCTGAATCTTCACCAGCCCCAGAACTGATCTTGTTCTTCTTCTTCTACCTGCTCTTTTTACATCGGAAAAATAAAATTTAAATAACGGGGAAGCGAAGCGAAAAATACAAAATCAAACAAAAATCTAAATCTTCACCAGCCCCAGAATTGTTCTTGCTCTTCTTCTTCTGCCTGCATTCTTATCTTATCTGGGTGGAGAAGTAAGGGGTGAGTGTTGTTTTCACCGTCCAGCGGCTGGTTTGCCCTTTCAGCGGCTGGTTTGACCTTCCAGCAGCTGGTTTGACTGTCCAGCAGCTGACCCTCCAGCATCTGGTTTGACCGCTGACTGCTGACTGTGCTGCTGACTGCTGACTGTGCTGCTGACTGCTGACTGTGCCGCTGACTGCTGACTGTGCTGCTGACTGCTGACTGTGCTGCTGACTGCTGACTGTGCCGCTGACTGCTGACTGTGCTGCTGACTGCTGACTGTGCTGCTGACTGCTGACTGTGCCGCTGACTGCTGACTGTGCTGCTGAGTTTGACCGACCAACAGCTGAGTTGACCGAAAGCTGATTTTCGACCAACAGCTGATTTTCGTCCAAAAGCTGGTTTTCGACCAACAACTGATTTTCGACCAAAAGCTGTATTTCGACCAACAGCTGATTTTCGACCAAAAGCTGATTTGCGACCAAAAGCTGATTTTTTTTTTGCTCTATTTTCTGGAGATGAATTTTCGGGTTTTCACATCCCTCCCTCCTTAAAAGAAGTTTCGTCCTCGAAACTTTGGTTATTTTGATCCTCGAAAAGGTAGGGATATTGACTACGCATTTTCTCCTCCATTTCCCACGTGGCTTCTCTTTCGGTGTGGTTGGACCATTGGACTTTGACGTACGGGATTGTTCTTCGTCTAAGAACCTGGTCCTTTTTGTCCACGATTCGAATTGGGACTTCTTCATAGCTCAGTCCTTGATTCAAATTCCCTTCCACGAGGAGTGGTCCTTCATCGAGAACATGGCTAGAATCCGCGATATATCTTCTTAGTTGAGATACATGGAAGACATTGTGGATTCTTGACATACTGGGTGGTAAGGCCAGTCTGTAGGCAAGTGTTCCTACCTTTTCCAATATTTCAAAGGGTCCGACATACCGGGGGTTTAGCTTTCCGGCTTTATCGAATCGGACTACCCCTTTCATTGGCGAAACCTTGAGGTACACCTTTTCACCTACTTCGAATGCCAAAGGTCTTCTTTTTAAATCTGCCCAGCTCTTCTGGCGATCCTGGGCTGCCTTTAGTCTTTCCTTAATAATGGCTACCTTTTTCACCGTTTCTTGGACGAGTTCAGGTCCTGTGATAGCCTTTTCTCCAACTTCATCCCAATACAACGGTGATCTGCATTTTCGTCCATAGAGGGCTTCAAATGGTGCCATTCCGATACTGCTGTGGTAGCTATTGTTGTATGCGAACTCTATTAGGGGCAGATGTTCGCTCCAATTGCTGCCGAAGTCTAAGGTGCAAGTCCGCAGCATGTCTTCTAGAGTCTGGATCGTCCTCTCAGTTTGGCCATCTGTTTGAGGATGATACGCCGTACTGAGGGTAACCTTACTTCCCATGGCTTCTTGGAGGCTCTTCCAGAAACGAGATACGAACCTTGGGTCCCTATCTGACAGGATGCTGGTTGGGACTCCATGCAATCTGACGATGTTGTCCATGTATAACGAAGCTATCTTATCCAAGCCGTAGTTCATTCGGACAGGTAGAAAGTGCGCGGATTTTGTTAATCTATCCACGATTACCCATATTCCATCGTGGCCTAGTCTTGTCTTCGGTAGACCAACTACAAAGTCCATAGATATGTTTTCCCACTTCAATTCTGGAATTTCTAGTGGTTGTAACAATCCTCCAGGTCTTTGATGTTCGGCCTTGACTTGTTGGCATACGTGGCATCTTGCAACAAAATCAGCAACATCTCTTTTCATCCCATTCCACCAAAAGTGTTCTTTCAAATCTCTGTACATCTTTGTACTTCCCGGGTGGATGGAGAATTTGGACTTATGTGCTTCAGACATCACTTCCTGACGGAGGCTATCGACGTTTGGTACACATAGTCGTCCGTTCATGTTCGGCCTTGACTTGTTGGCATACGTGGCATCTTGCAACAAAATCAGCAACATCTCTTTTCATCCCATTCCACCAAAAGTGTTCTTTCAAATCTCTGTACATCTTTGTACTTCCCGGGTGGATGGAGAATTTGGACTTATGTGCTTCAGACATCACTTCCTGACGGAGGCTATCGACGTTTGGTACACATAGTCGTCCGTTCATCCAAAGGATCCCCATCTTGGTCCGTTCGGAAATCAGGCGATTCCCTTTCCTTGATCTGTTCTTTCAGCCTCATCACGCTAGGGTCTTGATATTGTTTTAGCTTGATCAATTCTTTAAGGCATGGTTGGGCTGAGACTGAAGATAGTATCACCTTGTTCATATTCTTCCGACTTAGCGCATCGGCCACCTTATTTGCCCTTCCTGGGTGGTAGTTGATCGTTAAGTCGTAGTCCTTTAACAGCTCGAGCCATCGTCTTTGTCTCAGATTTAATTCCTTCTGGGTGAAAATGTACTTGAGACTTTGATGGTCGGTGAATACTTCGCATTTCGCACCATAAAGATAGTGTCGCCAAATCTTTAGGGCAAAAACCACCGCAGCAAGTTCTAAATCGTGGGTTGGGTAGTTGCGCTCATGCGTCTTCAGTTGCCTTGAGGCATATGCAATTACACTGCCATCTTGCATGAGCACACACCCTAGTCCTTCTTTCGATGCATCGCTGTAGATGGTAAAGTCTTTGTCTCCCACTGGTAGCGTCAGCACAGGGGCAGATGCAAGCTTCGTCTTCAGAGTCTCGAAGCTTGTATCACACTCTTCGTTCCAGTTGAACTTGGAGTTCTTTTGGGTGAGTTGAGTGAGTGGCAAGGCTATAGAAGAGAAGCCTTCTACAAACTTTCGATAGTAGCCGGCCAATCCCAAGAAACTTCTAACCTCTGTCACCGTCTTAGGTGCAGGCCAGTCCATTATAGCTTCTACCTTCTTTGGATCTACTGATACGCCTGCTTCGGAGATTATATGGCCTAGGAATGCCACACTCTACAGCCAGAATTTGCACTTCTTGAATTTGGCGTACAGTTATTTCTCTCGCAAGGTCTTGAGAGTAATTCGGAGATGTTCCTGGTGGTCTTCTTCGCTTGATGAATATACTAGTATATCATCTATGAACACCACCACAAATTTGTCGAGGAATGGTCTGAATACACGGTTCATGAGGTCCATGAAGGCCGCTGGTGCATTGGTTAGACCAAATGGCATCACAGTGAATTCATAATGACCATACCTTGTCCTAAATGCAGTTTTAGGGACATCCTCATCCCTGATCTTTAATTCTTGGAAGGGGATATTTGTTCTTGATTGTGATCTTATTCAACTCTCTGTAGTCGATACACAATCTCATGGTTCCATCCTTCTTCTTGACGAGTAAGACTGGAGCTCCCCAAGGTGATACACTGGGTCGGATCTGCTTTTTGTCTAGCAGTTCTTGTAATTGATCCTTGAGTTCCTTGAGTTCTGCAGGTGCCATCCGATAGGGTGCCTTGGATATTGGGGCCGACCCTGGCACTAGGTTGATCTCGAATTCGATTTCTCGATCAGGCACTTTTCCAGGTAAGTCATCTGGAAATACATCTACAAACTCTTGCACCACTGGGATGTCTTCTATCTTGAGCTCGTCTCCTTCTTTTACTTCTTGGATCATTGCCAAGAAAACTTCTGCTCCGGTCTTCATGGCTGTCCATGCTCGGGCCGCAGAAAGTAGGGACTTTCGCTCCTTGTTCTTGCCGTGATATACCAACTCTTCTCGATCGAGGGTCTGGAGCTTCACACTATTACCTCGGCAATCTACTAGTGCATGGTGTTTAGATAGCCAATCCATTCCTAAGATGGCATCAAACTCGACCATGTTGAGTTGTATCAAGTTTGCAAAGAATGGACTATCGCTGATCGATAACTCGCAGTCTCGATGGAGTTTATGTGTTTCGATGGTAGTATTGGTAGGAGTTGCCACTCTATAGGGTTCAGATAGAATTTCAGGCTCTAACCCTAACTTCTTAGCAAACCTTCTAGACACGAACGAATGCGTAGCACCACAATCAAACAACACATAAGCAGACAGCTTGTTGATGAAAATGGTACCTGTCACCACGTCGCTGGCGTCTTCCGCTTGCTCCTGTGTCATAGCGAACACGCGAGCATTAGGTTTATCCTCCCTAGGCTTGGGCTTGCTCGGAGCCGTATTGCTCGATCCAGCTTTTGCACCTTGGCTCTCCGGACAATCCGCAATTCGGTGGCCCAACTTTCCACACTTGAAGCATGCACCGCTCTGCTTGCGACAGTCTCCAGGATGACGTTGGCCGCAGGTGGAGCAAGTGGGCACTGCTGGGTTACCCTGCGTAGGAGCTGAGCCGCGGTTGCCGAAGTTTGGCCGCTTGTTCCTAGGTCCACCTTGCGAAGTCTGAGCATTGAGGGGGCGCTTGTTTTTGTTGTCCGCTTCCCGCCTCTTTATGTCAGTCTCAGCGCGGATTGCAGCTCCCATCAAGTCTTCAAGACTCGTGGCTTGGTAAACTGCGAGGGCTGACTGGATACGGCTGTTTAGACCTCTCTTGTATCGGTGCATTTTGAGAGTGTTATCCGCCATAATCGTTGGGACGTAGGTGCCCAACGAATTGAACTTGGAGGTATACTCTACCACCGACATGTCTGCGGTCTGAGTGAAGGTCTCGAACTCGCTGAGCCTTTGCATTCGTACTTCCATGGGAAAGTACTGTTTCAAGAATGCCTCTCGAAACCTCTGCCACGTCATAGCTTGTCCATTGGCAGTCATGGTGGGCTCAACTGCTTCCCACCATTTCCCAGCTTTACTGTCGAGAAGTGGTGTTACCACATCCACTTTGACTGCGTCTGGGACTTCCAGGAGTCGAAGCTGCGTCTCGATATTCTTCATCCAGGTTTGAGCAACTTCTGGGTCGTGGCTTCCATCAAAGGTGGGGGCTTTATTCTTACGTAGGGACTCGTAATAGAACTTCGTCCCACGGGTTGGAGGGGGAGGAGGCGGAGCTTGGTTGTGGTTGGGACCAACCAACCCTTGAAGCGTTGTGGCAACCATTGTAACTATTGCCATTAGGTCTTCTCTACTAAGACCAGTTCCGTTGTTTGAGGGCCCTTCGCCTCCATTGTTCCTGTCGTTTCTACGATCGCCTGCGATATTCTGTCATAGGGAGTCTATATTAAGAATGGCGGTATATAGCAAAGGTCGAGAATAAGATATTTTGAAGGCTAAGCAATTTATTCGAATAGAAAGACGAATTGAATACAAAGCTAAAATATATCCTATTCATCAACTATCTCTCCCTCGCCCAGAGGAATATCCTCAATCTCTTCCGGTTCTTCTTCCGGTTCTTCCTCCCAATCACCATCGAATGGGGCAGGGGCATTGTTGGCTTCTTGGAGGTCGTGGATGGTTTGAAGTAGGCTATCCTTCTCATCCACTAGGGCCTCGATGAGCAAGTGTTGAGCTTGCATCGAGTCTTCGGCTTCGTGGATACGAGCCTGGAACTTCTGGTGGCACTCCACATGGTTTGCTTTAACTAGTTGCTTCTTAACTTTCATCTTCTCAATCTTCTT
>KQ991054.1:134367-159515 GCA_001598015.1 Dorcoceras hygrometricum | reverse complement strand
ATTATTAGTTGTTCGCTCGCAACAACTCTGTTTATTTGCTCACTTCACGTCCAGACTTCTACTATGTCACAGACAGATTTCTTCAAGCTTTTTCTAATCAATTCATGTTTCTTCCTGCACATATTTCTGCTTCGCATTACTGTTCGATCTTCATCAAATGTCTTCCTCTGTATTGATATCTCCTTCAACATATATTTCTTCTCCTGTCTTATTTAAGTTCTGCACACTACGTAGAATTGTCAATAACACAATAATAGGTTTTGTGTAATTCAAAACACATTCTGGATCTGTGTGAACAGATCCAACAATCTCTCCCTTTTTGATTTACACAAAACCTTAAATAACATATGCATGTTATAACAATTCTCTCCCTTTTTGTGGGAATCAAAAAAAGGTTTCGAATCCAGGTCTTTTTATGAACTTTAAACAGAAACTCTCCCTACACTGCCATACCAAAAATAATGTGACAGTAGGAATTTTGATTTTGAAAAACAAAATAATTTTTGAGAAAAGACCATATGCAAGCAGTATGCTATGAATTTTGGCTTACAACAAGCAGGCGGGAGTTAACAAATAAACCAAAAGAACAGATTATCACTCTCCCTAAATTTATGCATTCAGCTCAGAAACATTTAAGATCATTTGTAGCATAGATGCAATGCAAGGCAAACAGATTTGACAAAACACCTAAAAGCAATATGAACAACGTCAAATCTGAAATGGTGCTTAAACAGATTGCTCAAATTACTACAGACTGAGAAATAGATAATAATGGAATTCACAGAATCTCTTCCATTTGAAGACATATCACTGCACGTTCTTTTGGAACAATGCTCTGTAATTCCAAAATTATCACTCTCCCTGTCTTTTATAATATAAGCCCAATAAACAACAAAGCACCAACAACTGAAAATTCCGCATCAGAAAGTTTGAAAAGTTATCAGAGCACACGAAAATATTTTCTTTCAAATTGATTTAGTTCATCTTGCATAGCATCTACCCAACTAGAATCTGCTAATGCTTCTTCAATCAATTTAAGCTCTATATAAGAAATGAAAGCTGAATCAAAGTAATCATGCAAGATCTGACCTCGTGTGCGAACAGAAGATTGAATGTTACCTATGATCTGCTCGGGTGGATAAATTCTATTCCACCGAAGATCAGATCCCATGGGATTTGCTTCCTGTTCACTTTCGTTGCTTTGTTGTGTAATTGCATCGTGAAGATCAGATCTCAACTGTTCACGTGAACGCTGTTCAACATTTGTTCCAGATCTCAACTCTTTAATATAACCAGATTTCTGCTGCTGTTAGGCAATGCGACACACAGTTCTTCATTTAGAATTCATAAGTTTCTGTCTATCGGATCTGCTTGCTTAAGCAGTGCTGTCCACGTAATCAAATCTGTTTTCCTTGAACGTCTTCTCATTTACCAGATTACTTCATCAGATGTCTTCCTCTGTATTGAATCAAATCAAACTTCTTCAATTTCTGTTTGCATTAATCGAAACAGAATCGAAACAGACTTCTTCTATTTATACTTCATCCACAATGTTGCTGAAGGTTTCTTGGTCCTACTGTTAACGTTGCTGATATCCATCTTCTGTTTCACTGTTGATATTCTATGTTTGCAGCTACTGCTTTTGCTTCTCTTCTTCATCATATTTCATTTTAAACCAGACTTTACTTTCAGAAATCATTTCTTCCTTTTTCAATCCAGATTTCTGTTTGTCATCTCGTTTCAGACTTTTTCTAGCTGCGCATTCTGAGATTTCTTTTCGATTCATATTTCTCCATACAACTTTCTTTAATTCACTTCTCTTTGCTGTGTAAACAGATTCCTGTTTCTTCTCATCATAGCGCATCTTCCAGATTTCTGTTTTCTGTCGCCTTTCTTTTAGCTCAACAGATTTCTTCTATTTAACATTTCAGACTTCACACGAAAGTTTCAATCAGATTTGCTTACGTAAGCGATGCTGTCCACGTAATCAAATCTGTTCGAAACTCTTACACCAGATTCCAGCGCTAAATCCGAAACGACGACGTTCTTTGCTTGCACTATAATTCTCCAATCTAACGCTTCTGGCAGGCGATTTCTTTCATATAACATGAGATCTGAAATCTCATTAATCCAGATTTCTCCACCAGATTTCTCACTGTTCACCTTGAATCATTTCCTCCTTGATTGCGTTCCAGATTTCTTCTCAATTCACTTCTCAAACAGACTTTATCTTTTCTCTTTTAATTGATTCCCTCTGCTTGATATCTCCTTCAACATATATTTCTTCTCCTGTCTTATTTAAGTTCTGCACACTACGTAGAATTGTCAATAACACAATAATAGGTTTTGTGTAATTCAAAACACATTCTGGATCTGTGTGAACAGATCCAACAGTATTGTTTAGCTTTTATCATTTAAGAGCTAAATTTCAGACTTCATGTTTATGTAAATTCAGCCTTCGATGTGCTTTGAGTTGAGTTTCAGCTTTTCGTGATATCAGTTGTCACACTATGTTAAAGATTCAGATTTCAGGAATGCAATTGCAGTAGATGTCTAGTCAATTCCTGCAAGCCAATAGAATCCTTTGTTTTAACTAAAAATCGTTCGGTTTCCATATGCATCATTTGGTTTAAAACAGAGTACGCTTTTAGGAGATTTGAGCATCTTGATTAAACGTGTTTCTTTCCTTAGGCATTTTAAATCATATAAATAGGATGATAAGCTGCTTCATGCATCATTATCTTCAAAACAAATTAGTTCAAAGGGGTGCTCTCTCTAAGAAACCGAGCAAAAGTCTTTTAAAGCTTTTCGAAGGAGGCGATCGGAGTGTTGGTGATTTGCTGGATTTCTACTGTGATTTGTGTTCAAGAATTCAGGCAAGTAAACTCTGTTTCTTGCTCACTCACTGAAAGCATATATTCAGTTCTGTTTGCATGTTTATATGAGATTTTAAAGTATGGAAGAAAACTTCGGTTCTTCAAAACCCAGAAAAGTTTATGCGCTGTTTTTGTTTATTTCAAAGGGGTGCTCTACTCTAAGAAACCGAGCAAAAGTCTTTTAAAGCTTTTCGAAGGAGGCGATCGGAGTGTTGGTGATTTGCTGGATTTCTACTGTGATTTGTGTTCAAGAATTCAGGCAAGTAAACTCTGTTTCTTGCTCACTCACTGAAAGCATATATTCAGTTCTGTTTGCATGTTTATATGAGATTTTAAAGTATGGAAGAAAACTTCGGTTCTTCAAAACCCAGAAAAGTTTATGCGCTGTTTTTGTTTATGAAAGGTACGATTTTAATGTATTTGATTCAGAAATGTTTTAGAAAATGGTTTGATGATGTTCGCCCAATATATTCTTGAGAATTCTATATCATCGAAGTAGCTTACAAGTAGCTTATTCATTCATTTTCCAGAAATTTCTTGAGATATTTTGAATTCTTCAGACGAAGGAAACCGTCGTAGTTCATGTTCTTCCACACGGTTAAGTCTGAAATCTGGTTCTTATACCACGACTGATATTTCATTGTTGAAAATATTCTAAGTGTTGTACTCAGCTGTTGGCAGCTGTTGCATGGTTTATGTTCATCAGTTGTTGCATTGTCTGTCGTCAGCTGATGCATTGTTGGTCGTCAGCGGTTGTATCGTTGTTCATCAGCTGTTGTATTCTCTGTCGTCAGCTGTTGCGTTGATTCGTGTTACTGTTGAACTATCTGTCGTCAGCTGTTGTTTTGTTAATCATCAGCTGTTGTCAGCAGTTACATTCGTTCACGTACAACTTTTACTTCGTTGGCACTCATCTGCTGTCAGCTGTTGCGTTGTTTTAACAATGTTCAGCTGCTGGTTTGTTCAACAACTGAAATTCTTCATTTAAGTTTCGTTGACTTTAATATTGACCAACAGATTTGGGAATAGTTCTTCTTCGTTGTATCGTTTACATTTCAACAGATAGTTACTGTTCATTTCTTCATCAGATAGTTACTGTTCATTTTCTTCAACAGATAACGAAATTCCAGAATTTGATTCCTTATTCATTTCTATTTCAATTGAAATGAATTATTCGATTTAACCGACAGATTCAAGTAGTAAAGTTATTCAATTTTCATCTTTGCAGGTTTTACAGAGAAATCCCTTGAAGTTCCAAAACATCATTGAACATAGAAAACCAGTAAATCGTACAAGAGAGAAATAAAACAGATTTTTATAAAAGAAAAGAAAGAGCAGAACATTGTTTTATAAATGTTTTAAGTTATGACAAAAAAGGGTCCACGGAGGAAGGGTGAGTGCACGGCTGACAAACCGATGTGCCCTTTCGACCAGAGGAAGGATCAGGTGTACAGGTTGACGGATCTGTATATCCATTCACCATGAGCCATAGTGCTAAGAGACTGATATCAGGAGTTTGATCAAACGAATTGGACCAAATGTTTAAGTGTTTTCATAATTTCAGAAAATGAAAGAAGAGCGCAAGTGTGATTTTAATCACATCTCTAGAGAATGTTTAAAGAAAATGTTTTTAGAATTGATTATGTTTTATGCTTTCAGTTTCTTCCAGATCCCTCAGTTATGTATTGCGCTTGTTCAATCTAAAGCGTATTCAGATTTCGGATTCCATTTACAGTACCAGATTCCATTACTTGTATTGCATTATTTCGTTCCACCAGATTTTACCTGTTGAGCCTTTGGCTCACTAGTTTTCATTGAGTGCAGGTAATGAGCAGTAGGAGGCTGGATTGGGAGTAGCTGATCGGATGATGTGTTTATCGTGGACGTCTTCCATTTCTTTCTTATCAGACTTTGTTTTGGTTATACAGATATTCAGTTGTGTCATCTTTGTATTGTAATAGATTTCTAGTACAGTTAAACAGTAGAAGTCTGTTCAGGCCTTTTATATCAGATTTTGGGTTCCAATGCAACACTTGTTATTTTTATCAGATATTATTCCGCGTAATTTATTACGATCAGCTGAGGATTTAGTTCCGTGTTTTTGTACACCTTTGCAGCTGATTTTTTTTTCATTAGTTATGAGAATTGTTTACCAGATCTTGGTTCTACTTCCACATATATATTTGCTCGATCATTCGCATTTCAGCAGTCATGAATTGTGTTTATTCACAATTTAGTTCAGAATTTTTGTAACGACTTTTATGTGTGATAAGATCGAAATTTTTGGATCTTCCAATTCGAACCCCAAATTTCTTGATTTCTTTAAAGAAAAGTCCGGTCGTTACAGTTGGTATCAGAGCATGCTCCTTGAGATAAACACACTTACAGTCTGAACAGCTCTCTCCAGCCGCTTCTAAATTCGTGAGTTTTTAATTCATGTTTTAGCATAAAATAATCTCTCATATAGAATTGTGGTGGATTTGGGATACTTTTACAGTTATGTCAGGACGAGGTAGAGGAAGAAAGAGTTTTATAGAAGGAGACAGCGAATCTGATGGAACGAACCCCGTTCTCAATACAATGGCTCAGCTGTTAGAGCGCTTAGTTGACCAAACCACTAATGGGAATGGTCAAACCTCAGGAAGAATAGTTAGCCGTGAGGATCCACATGAGAGGTTTAGAAGACAGTGACCTCAGGAATTTTCTGGCACTACTGATCCTCTTATAGCAGAAAGCTGGATCAAGTCCATAGAGGTGATTTTGACTAGCTGCATTTGACCGAACTAGAAAGACCTCGGTGTGCGATTTACATGCTTAGAGGAGATGCCATGATATGGTGGGAAGGAGCCAAGTTAACAGTGTACTTGGAAATTCTTAACTGGGAAGAGTTTAAGAGAGTATTCTATGAACAATACTTCACGGTGGATGTAAGATAATAGTTGTGGAGTGAGTTTTTAACCCTTAAGCAGGGAGAGATGTCTATGCGGGATTATATCCACAAATTTGAGAGAGGTTGTTATTTCGTTCCTTTGATTGGGACAAATGCAGATATTAAGCTACAACATTTCGTTGATGGGTTGAAGCCGATCTATGGGAAGAACAAGACTGGAAAGCAATCGAAGAAGAGAGACAGTTGAAAAGACAAGCTTTCCAACAGAAAGACCGTAGGCAAAATAAGTAAACCAAATAATAACCATCAGGAGTCTCAAGAAAAAGGACCAATAGTTGTTCAGCCTATCTCTGCTGTCCCAAATTCAGGGAATAGGCCTCCATGTCCAACTTGTAAGAAAAACCATACAGGCCAGTGTCTTTTTGGCCAGAAGGTGTGTTATACCTGTGGCAAGCCAGGACACATGTCTGGGGATTGTTTCCAGAAGCGACCACTTATCACTAGTAGGGCTTATATAATGACAGCTGAAGAAACTCCAGCAGATACCTTGGCAGCGACGGGTAAGATTTTGTTGCCAACATGTTTACAATAGCATTATTAGATTCTGGTACAACTTAATTTTTTTTTTTTACCAGATAGGTTTGTTATGAAATTGATAGTTAACCTAGAAGAAATAGAAGTAGAGTACTATGTTCAGATCCCATTGAGGGCGAGTTTAGTAACCAATCATGTTATACGAAATATAGAACTTAAGTTACTGGGGAATATTGCTTTCGCAGATTTAATAGTATTGCCGATAATTGGGTTTCATTGAATTTTGGGATAGATTGGTTAACTAAGTATGAAACAGTCATAAATTTTAAGCAGAGGTCTGTTGAAATTAAGATACCAAGCGGGAATTCTTTTTCGTTTAAAGCTAATACATACGATTGTACCCTTAAGATAATGTCTACTGTTAAGGTTTAAAGGTGTTTAATAAATGGATGTTAAGGATTTCTGGTAAGTACTTTATCAATAGGGTAAGATATGAAAATTTCTTGAAAGACGTAGGAGTATCGAAAGAATTATCAGGTGTGTTTCCAGAAGATGTCTTAGGTTTACCTCCCAATCATGAGTTAGAGTTTACTATTGATTTGGTACCAGAAGTTGTTCCAATTTTTAAGCCTCTGTATAGATTACCCTTAATAAAATGAAAGGATTAAAAGATCAGTTCCAGGATTTGTTAGGCAAGAGTTTCGTCAGACCCAGTACTTCGCCGTGAGGAGTTCGAGTTTGTCAGGCCTCGTGCTCACAACAGAGTAAAACCACATAAACACAAGCGGAAGTTACTAAAAAGCAGGTAAAATTTTCGCTTTTGGCTGACGGTTTAAAACGATATAATTTAAAATACGAGAATACTCAAAGTAATCCCAGTTTAAACAAAACCACCTCAACGAACGGTACAGCATAAACATGTATCAAATACCTGGTAACAACCACAACTGAGTACAAAAAATAAAACAATAGCACAGGGCATCCCCTGGCTAACTATACCGATACATAATATATGCTATACGCTACTGGGATACTCTAACCACCTCCTGGGACACCTCTAGCTGGGTCAGCACCACGACCAGCTGAATAACCTGGGAAACCTGAACAACAACAGGCAAACAAACAAACCAAGCCCCAAAGGAACATGGGGTCAAACCCCAGTACGGAGAGAAACTGAAACATCTAAAGAAAAGCATAAGATAAAATGCAGATGCTATGCATGAGACACTGAACAACCGCTGAAGGCTAAAACCGAAAAGGGAGCCAAGGAACTCAAACATAGCTCCACAGAATCTGCAACGAACAGTGGCCATGGGGTGTGTTCAAAGTGTGGTAATGAGACACTCGCCTTGACCCTACACTAGAATACCAGATGCATCAAACAGCTCAACCTGCCGTTGCACAACTCATGAACTGTGGTAGTTAACCACTCGGCACATGAGGGCTAACAGATCCCAGCAGGGAGATGAGAGTGCGGTATCGCCGCTCGCCCTCGCATCCTGGTAAGAAACAACAGCACAATACCACGAGATACAAAGCAAGGGATCATAAATGCAAATGAATAAATTCGTGTATGCACATAACAGCAAGTAGCTAGCATAACACAAATGCACAGCAAGCAATACACCACAATATTCACAGTAATCCCAACCGGAGATGCAAACCAGCTCTCACATTAAATCCTACGCTAATCCAAGTTGGATTTCAAGCTCAAGATCCGTACCTTAATTCTGTGCAACGATTACCACAACAAGAGTTCTGAGAATTCTGGTATAGACCTGCTAAACACACAATGCACAAAACATAAATCTCACGGAACACAGGCACAGAACTCACGGCTGGGAGTTATACACTCCAACCAGCAATCATCCTACTCAACAACTCAACAGGAAGCTCAATAACAAAGCTCTAAGGTAATATCTTATCTCTAAATCGAAGGGCTACCTGCACAGCGAACACACGGCTGAAGGAAGCACTTCGCGATCTTACTTCCAGCTAACAACAGCCTCCGAGAATGGTATAGGATGAAAGAGCTTCTCAAGAGGAGTCCAACGCTACCTCAAACGTGCAAAATGGTGGTTGGAAACGACGGGAATTCCCCGGAGAAACTCACGGTGAACAGTATTCTAGGGTTCGAAGCGAAGAACAACAATCGGGAGAAAATATCGCTAAGTATGGAATCTGTTAATCCAGTCGAAGACCAAGTCTTCTAATATATATACACTTCTCAGCAGCTGACAGCAGATAGGAACAGATTCCACCGACACAATTTCAGTTGCACTGCTCCACAAACCAACGGCTGGATATGCGCTACAACAGATTCCTACTGCTGGACACTAAAACTGCCAACAGCTGAAAAACCCAACGGCTGAATTCTCAAACAACGCTAAGCAAAAAGGCATCGCATCAACTTAACCAAACGACGTCGCATACGACACATCATCCTTGCTGTCAAAAGCTGATCAACCAAACCAATAGCTGGATAAAACAATGCAACAGATCCCTCAACAGTAATTGTCTAACGCAACCAGCAGCTGATTTCCAAAACGCTGCGTTTCAACTAAATAAAACGGCGTCGTAAATAACCCAATAGCTGATCACTACAAAACGCGCTAACTATCCAACATCTGAAATTCACGTAAGCGCTACTGCTGATCTTTAACCAAAACACAAAGCCTGATATAACATTCGCGTTCAACAGATCTCTACTGTTCACTAGGTCAAAACGACGACGTTTGCAGCCTATACAAAACCAACAGCTGGTTTCTAACGCAATTACCAAACTATCCAGAATTATTTCAAATGTAAAATCCGACCCAAAATTAAATACAAACCTTCAAATGAAATCTGAACATCCAGAATTCTTAAAAACCGATTAATCCAACAATTAATTTTTATTAAATTTCAGGTCTCACATTTCTCCCCCACTAAAAAGGATTTCGTCCTCGAAATCAAACAAAAATTCCGAAAATACTACACAACAGCAAGATAACAAAACAGAGATTCACCTACTACAAGGCCAGGAGTTCAAGATAACTGAGCAAGCAACTAACAACAACTAGGAAAGAAATACAACCAAAACTACTACTAGGAATCTAACACCACAACTACTCAAACAGATGCGGCCACTCGCGCTGCATCTTTTCTTCCAACTCCCAAGTAGCTTCTTCCCTACCATGCTTGCTCCATTGCACCATCACCAACGGAATGGTTTTATTCCTCAACCGTTTCTATTTTCTACCAAGGATCTGCAAGGGATACTCCTAATAACTCAACGTCTGATCTAGCTCAACCTCGTCAGTTCTAAGCACATGAGACGGATCTGGCTCGTACTTCCTCAACATGGAAACATGAAAGACATCATGTAGAGAAGATAATTCTGGAGGCAACAACAGCCGTTACGCCAAAGGGCCAATCCTCTAAACAATTTCATACGGTCTGACGTAACGAGGTTCTAAGCACATGAGACGGATCTGGCTCGTACTTCCTCAACATGGAAACATGAAAGACATCATGTAGAGAAGATAATTCTGGAGGCAACAACAGCCGTTACGCCAAAGGGCCAATCCTCTAAACAATTTCATACGGTCTGACGTAACGAGGGGCTAACTTTCCCTTGTGTCCAAAGCGCATAACACTGCGAAACGGAGAAAGTTTGAGAAATACCTGATCACCAACCTGAAACTCTAGAGGTCGACGCCTCTTATTTGTATAACTGGCTTGGCGATCCTGGGCAGCTTTCATCCGCTGTCGAATAAGATCCACATGATCCTTCATTTGCTGCACAAAATCTGGGGCAGATAGCTGCTTCTCCCACACTTCTTCCCAACATACTGGCGATCTGCACTTCCTGCCATACAAAGCCTCAAACGGCGCCATGCCAATCGTCACTTGATAGCTGTTATTATAAGAAAACTCTACCAAAGACAACGCGTCTTGCCAGCTACCTCCAAAATCCATCACAACAGCTAGTAACATATCCTCCAACGTCTGGATAGTTCGCTCAGATTGGCCATCGGTTTGGGGATGATACGCGGTACTCATAGCCAATCTGGTACCTAGAGCTGCTTGCAAACTCTTCCAAAACCTGGAAGTAAACCTTGGATCTCGGTTGAAACGATTGAAACAGGCACACCGTGCAGTCTAACAACAAAATCCACGTACAGTTTCGCCATCTTCTTCAGAGAAAAGGTCATACCATAGGGAATAAAATGTGCAGACTTCGACAATCAGTCGATAACAACCCCAAATATCATCGCATCCTCTGCTGGTACGAGTCAGATGCGTCACGAAATCAATCGCTATGTGCTCCCAATTCCATTGGGGCACTTCCAAACTCTGCAACAGACCACCGGGTCTCATCCTTTTGGCCTTAACCATCTGACAGTTCAAACATCGAGCAACGAATCCAGCAACGTCGCTCTTTAGGCCAGCCCACCAGAAGTGCGGCTTCAACGCATGGTACATATTCCGTGCACCAGGATGAACACTGTGTCTACTGCAGTGCCCTTCCCGAAGGATCCCCTCCTTCAAATCAATGAGGTTAGGCACAACCAGCCTACCACGAAACCTCAAGCAACCATCAGAAGAAACGGAATAGTCCTCAAGTTCTCCAGCCCTGACCTTTAACTTCAACTTGTGGATGGAAGGATCAGTAATTTGAGCTGCTCGAATACTCGAAACAATCTGTGGCTCCACTTGGAAGGAAGAAACTACAACACAATCCTCAGCCGGGTAGAATCTCCAACCAGTAGTATTAAGATGCTCCTGATCCTTAGAAATATAAAACGAAGCAAGCATCTCACTAGCCTTCCTGCTCAAATCATCGGCCACTACGTTCGATTTCCCAGGCTGATACTTGATCTCGCAATCAAAGTACTTTAGCAGATCCATCCAACGACGCTGTCTCATATTCAAATCAGGTTGCGAAACCAGATACTGCAAACTTTTGTGGTCCGAGTACACCACAAATTGCTCGCCATACAGGTAATGATGCCAGATCTTCAACACAAAGACCACGGCTGCTAGCTCCAAATCATGGACTTGATAACGAGTCTCATGCGGTTTCAACTGCCGCGAGGCATACGCATTGACTCGACCATTCTGCATCAAAACACAGCCCAATCCATTGAGCGAAGCATCAGAACAGACGACGTAACAACCTAATCCAGACGGTAGGGCCAACACAGGTGCAGTAGTCAGCTTCTCCTTGAGCAATTGAAAAGCATTCTCGTATTGCTCAGTCCACACAAACCGCTTGTCCTTCTGAGTCAATTGAGTCATCGGCTTTGCTATACTATAAAATCCTTCAATGAAACGACGGTAATAGCCAGCCAGACCCAAGAAACTACGAATCTCCGACACATTCTTGGGATGCTCCCAGTTCAAAACAGCATCAACCTTACTGGGATCCACAGAAATCCCCTCGGCTGAAATAACATGACCGAAGAATACAACGTGATCCAGCCAAAACTCGCACTTGGAGAATTTAGCATACAACTGCTGGTCTCTCAACGTCTTAAGGACAATTCTCAGGTGCTCCTTATGCTCCAAAGGAGTCTTAGAAGATACCAAGATGTCGTCAATGAACACTATCACGAACTGATCTATGAACTCTCTGAAGACCCGGTTCATCAGATCCATAAATATTGCAGGAGCGTTAGTCAAACCAAATGGCATAACCAGGAACTCGAAGTGGCCATACCTCGTACGAAAAGCAGTCTTTGCGACATCTTGATCTCTTACTCTCAGCTGATGGTACCCCGATCGCAAGTCGATCTTCGAATACATCACAGAACCTTGCAGCTGATCAAACAGATCATCGATCCTGGGTAAAGGGTACTTGTTCTTAACTGTCAATTTGTTCAACTAACGAAAATCAATACACATCCGCATTGAGCCATCCTTCTTCTTCACAAACAAAATGGGCGCTCCCCACGGCGACATGCTAGGTCTGATAAAACCATTCTCCAGCAAATCATCCAACTGCACCTTGAGTTCTCTCAACTCCGCAGGCGCCAAACGATACGGGGCACGAGAAATCGAAGCTGTGCCAGGCACCAGCTCTATGCTGAAGTAAATCTCCCTCCTAGGAGGAAAACCAGGAATCTCCTCCGGGAACACATCGGGAAAATGTCGCACCACGGGAACGTCACTTAGCTGCACACGAGAAGAAGAAGACGCATCCAAAGCGTAAATCAAGAAACCAGCATTCCTTAAGGAAAACAAACTGAACATCTCCATCACGGAGACTAACGGGATCTTCAATCGAGAATCCTGACCGTAGAAGTCCCACTTCTCGCTAGACAAAGACCTAAAACGAACAATCCAATGGAAACAATCCACGGAGGCCCTATAGTTGGACAACACGTCCATCCCAACAATACAGTCGAAATCCCACAAAATCAGACGGATCAGATTCGCCACCAACCCATGCTCCCCAAATCTCAAAACGCCATCTAACAAAACCCTCTAAGAATCTGGTCCTCTTGGCCCTCTCTCGGCCAGAAACGTGCGGAACGTACGCCAACAAGGAAGAAAACATCCTAGCATACTCACGAACAGACATCGAGCCCTGCTCCAGATGATCAAACTCCCACTCACGGGCATTCACATACGACTCAGGAACATAATCCTGCCTAAAAGTCTCGCAAAATCTGTCCCAAGTAATCCCAACGCCGGTCTCCAACAAAGTACTAGAAGCACCTCGCCACCAGCGCTCTGCACCCTTTCTAAGCTGAAGGGTCACCAAGCTCAAACGAAGCTCGTCGTCATACTGACACGATCGAATAGACCAATGATATTCCGAAGCCACGAATCGGCATCCTCGCTCGACTCGTAGCCATTGAAGACCTAAGGATTCATCCTCTGAAACCTCGTTATCACAACGTCCATCCTCTCTACAGGGGTCGGCAAAACCTCAACCTCATCCTCCTCATCATGGCTACTACGAGTACGACTAGGAGCACTACGCCGATCCTCATTCTGTCCCTCCGACTCCTGAAACTGCCCCTACCTCTAGCTCTACGTCTAGGCGGCATCTACGAAATCACTCAACAGGATAAGACAACAGAGAACAGATACAGCATAGATATCAAACAATATGCAGCACATAGTCACATAGATCAAGAACATACAACACACGACACTGTGCCTAGACTCAATTGTGATCAAAGAAATTGAGCTTATCCCAGCTTAAGCTCTGATACCAAAAATGTCAGGCCTCGTGCTCACAACAGAGTAAAACCACATAAACACAAGCGGAAGCTACTAAAAAGCGGGTAAAATTTTCGCTTTTGGCCTTACGATTTAAAACGATATAATTAAAAATACGACAATACTCAAAGTAATCCCAGTTTAAACAAAACCACCACAACAAACGGTACAACATAAACATGTATCAAATACCTGGTAACAACCACAACTGAGTACAACAAAATACAACAATATCACAGGGCATCCCCTGGCTAACTATACCGATACATAAATATATGCTATACGCTACTGGGATACTCTAACCACCTCCTGGGGCACCTCTAGCTGGGTCAGCACCACGACCAACTGAATAACCTGGGAAACCTGAACAACAACAGGCAAACAAACAAACCAAGCCCCAGAGGGACATGGGGTCAAACCCCAGTACGGAGAGCAACTGAAACAACTAAAGAAAAGCATAGGATAAAATGCAGATGCTATGCATGAGACACTGAAAAACCGCTGAAGGCTACAACCGAAGAGGGAGCCAAGGAACTCAAACATAGCTCTACAGAATCTGCAACGAACAGTGGCCACGGGGTGTGTTCAAAGTGTGGTAATGAGCCACTCGCCTTGACACTACACCCGAATACCAGATGCATCAAACAGCTCAACCTGCCGTTGCACAACTCATGAACTGTGGTAGTTAACCACTCGGCGCATGAGGGCTAACAGATCCCAGCAGGGAGATGAGAGTGCGGTATCACCGCTCGCCCTCGCATCTAAGAAACAACAGCACAATACAACGAGATACAAAGCAAGGGATCAGAAATGCAAATGAATAAATTCGTGTATGCACATAGCAACAAGTAGCTAGCATAACACAAATGCACAGCAAGCAATACACCACAATATTCACAGTAATCCCAACCGGAGATGCAAACCAGCTCTCACATTAAATCATACGCTAATCCAAGTTGGATTTCAAGCTCAAGATCAGCACCTTAATTCTGTGCAACGATTACCACAACAAGATTCCTGAGAATTCTGGTATAGACCTGCTAAACACACAACGCACAAAACATAAATCTCACGGAACACAGGCACAGAACTCACGGCTGGGAGTTATACACTCCAACTAGCAATCATCCTACTCAACAACTCAACAGGAAGCTCAATAACAAAGCTCTAAGGTAAGATCTTATCTCTAAATCGAAGGGCTACCTGCACAGCGAACACACGGCTGAAGGAAGCACTTCGCGATCTTACTTCCAGCTAACAACAGCCTCCGAGAATGGTATAGGATGAAAGAGCTTCTCAAGAGGAGTCCAACGCTACCTCAAACGTGCAAAATGGTGGTCGGTAACGACGAGAATTTGTCGGAGAAACTCACGGTAAACAGTATTCTAGGGTTCGAAGCGAAGAACAACAATCGGGAGAAAATATCGCTAAGTATGGAATCTGTTAATCCAGTCGAAGACCAAGTCTTCTAATATATATACACTTCTCAGCAGCTGACAGTAGATAGGAACAGATTCCACCGACAAATTTCAGAAGTTGCACTGCTCCACAAACCAACGGCTTGATATGCGCTACAACAGATTCCTACTGCTGGACACTAAAACTGCCAACAGCTGAAAAACCCAACGGCTGAATTCTCAAAAAACGCTAAGCAAAACGGCGTCGCATAAACTTAACCAAACGACATCGCATACGACACGTCATCCTTGCTGTCAACAGCTGATCAACCAAACCAGCAGCTGGATAAAACAATGCAACAGATCCCTCTACAGTAATTGTCTAACGCAACCAGCAGCTGATTCCCAAAACGCTGCGTTTCAACTAAATAAAACGGCGTCGTAAAGAACCCAACAGCTGATCACTACAAAACGCACTAACTATCCAACATCTGAAATCCACATAAGCGCTACTGCTGATCTTTAACCAAAACACAAAGCCTGATATAACATACGCGTTCAACAGATCTCTACTGTTCACTAGGTCAAAACGACGATGTTTGCAGCCTATGCAAAACCAACAGCTGGTTTCTAACGCGAAATTACCAATCTATCCAGAATTATTTCAAATGTGAAATCCGACCCAAAATTATATACAAACCTTCCAAATGAAATCTGAACATCCAGAATTATTAAAAACCGAATAATCCAACAATTAATATTTATTAAATTTCAGGTCTCACAGAGCTTGATTCCCGTATGTTTATGATTGTTCATCTTTCGATGGATGGTAATATCGAAACTTGACGCTATGTAATCGATAGTTGTTAGTCGAATCAATATAAAGTCTGGTTTGATAGACAACAGCTGATAGTGTAGCTGTCGTTTTGATGTTGCAACACCAAGTTTATAATCAGTAGTCGATTCTTCTTTCAGATGTGTGTTTTGTTACACGGCTGAATTTCTATGAGGGATATATTCTAAGTGTGACACTCAGTTGTTGCGCTATTCCGTATACAGCTGTTGCATCATATCATTTGTATTCAAACAGTTGTCCAGTCATTGCACTGTTCCAGGTTCAGCAGCTGGTTGTTAACTTTTGCGTTGACCAATTAAATTTCGCTGACATCTGTTTGCGGTGCAAACGACATCGTTTCATTTAATATGTCTGTTTCAGAGTCACGTCTGTTTGTATATATATGTTGGTGAACAGTAAATATCTGTTTTGTTTCCAAGAACTGTTCCACTTTGTTGCGTCTGATTTCATTTCAGCGATACGTCTCTTATAGTTGAATTTGATTTGTATTCAAACAGTTGTCCAGTCATTGCACTGTTCCAGGTTCAGCAGCTGGTTGTTAACTTTTGCGTTGACCAATTAAATTTCGCTGACATCTGTTTGCGGTGCAAACGACATCGTTTCATTTAATATGTCTGTTTCAGAGTCACGTCTGTTTGTATATATATGTTGGTGAACAGTAAATATCTGTTTTGTTTCCAAGAACTGTTCCACTTTGTTGCGTCTGATTTCATTTCAGCGATACGTCTCTTATAGTTGAATTTGATGCTCAGATACGAACCTATTCAAGTAGCGTTAGACTTAACTTATGAAGAATTTCTAGTAAAGATTCTTTCAAGAGAAAACCGTAAGTTAAGGAATAGAACTATCCCTATGATTAAGATGCAGTGGGTAAATCACACTGAAAGAGAAACTATGTGGAAAAGTGAATTTGATATGTAGAAAAGCTACCAGATCTCTTCAAGTAAGAAATTTCGAGGACGAAATTCTTTTAAGGGGGATAGATTGTAATGCCCAGATATTTTAGAGGCCACAATTAGAAAGTTATGAGATTGAGGGATTACAATGCTATTCTATTCAACTCTTGATTCAAATGAGTTTTAGATTTCAGATATGTATTGTTTAGCTTTTATCATTTAAGAGCTAAATTTCAGACTTCATGTTTATGTAAATTCAGCCTTCGATGTGCTTTGAGTTGAGTTTCAGCTTTTCGTGATATCAGTTGTCACACTATGTTAAAGATTCAGATGTCATGAATGTAATTGCAGTAGATGTGTAGTCAATTCCTGCAAGCCAATCGAATCCTTTGTTTTAACTAAAATCGTTCGGTTTCCATATGCATCATTTGGTTTAAAACAGAGTACGCTTTTAGGAGATTTGAGCATATTGATTAAACGTGTTTCTTTCCTTAGGCACTTTAAATCATATAAATAGGATGATAAGCTGCTTCATGCATCATTATCTTCAAAACAAATTAGTTCAAAGTGGTGCTCTCTCTAAGAAACCGAGCAAAAGTCTTTTAAAGCTTTTAGAAGGAGGCGATCGGAGTGTTGGTGATTTGCTGGATTTCTACTGTGATTTGTGTTCAAGAATTCAGGCAAGTAAACTCTGTTTCTTGCTCACTCAGTGAAAGCATATATTCAGTTCTGTTTGCATGTTTATATGAGATTTTAAAGTATGGAAGAAAACTTCGGTTGTTCTTCAAAACCCAGAAAAGTTTATGCTCTGTTTTTGTTTATGAAAGGTACTATTTTACTGTATTTGATTCAGAAATGTTTTAGAAAATGGTTTGATGATGTTCGTCCAGTATATTCTTCAGAATTCTATATCATCGAAGTAGCTTACAAGTAGCTTATTCAATCATTTTCCAGAAATTTCTTAAGATATTTTGAATTCTTCAGACGAAGAAAACCGTCGTAGTTCATGTTCTTCCACACGGTTAAGTCTGAAATCTGGTTCTTATACCACGACTGATATTTCTTTGTTGAAAATATTCTAAGTGTTGTACTCAGCTGTTGGCAGCTGTTGCATGGTTTATGTTCATCAGTTGTTGCATTGTCTGTCGTCAGCTGATGCATTGTTGGTCATCATCGGTTGTATCGTTGTTCATCAGCTGTTGTATTGTCTGTCGTCATGTTGCGTTGATTCGTGTTACTGTTTAACTATCTGTCGTCAGCTGTTGTTTTGTTAATCATCAGCTGTTTTCAGCAGTTACATTCGTTCATGTACAACTGTTACTTCGTTGGCACTCATCTGCTGTCAGCTGTTGCGTTGTTTTAACAATGTTCAGCTGTTGGTTTGTTCAACAACTGAAATTATTCATTTAAGTTGCGTTGACTTTGATGTTGACCAACAGATATGGCAATAATTCTTCTTCGTTGTATCGTTTACATTTCAACAGATAGTTACTGTCCATTTCTTCATCAGATAGTTACTGTTCATTTTCTTCAACAGATAACGAAATTCCAGAATTTGATTCCTTATTCATTTCTATTTCAATTGAAATGAATTATTCGATTTAACCGACAGATTCAAGTAGTAAAGTTATTCAGTTTTCATCTTCGCAAGTTTTACAGAGAAATCCCTTGAAGTTCCAGAACATCATTGAACATAGAAAACCAGTAAATCGTACAAGAGAGAAAGAAAACAGATTTTTATGAAAGAAAAGAAAGAGCAGAACGTTGTTTTAGAAATGTTTAAGTTATGACAACAAAGGGTCCCCAGAGTAAGGGTGAGTGCACGGCTGACAAACAGATGTGCCCTTTCAACCAGAGGAAGGATCAGGTGTACAGGTTGAAGGATCTGTATATCCCTTCACCATGAGCCATAGTGCTAAGACACTGATATCAGGAGTTTGATCAAACGAATTGGACCAAATGTTTAAGTGTTGTCATAATTTCAGAAAATGAAAGAAGAGCGCAAGTGTGATTTTAATCACATCTCTAGAGAATGTTTAAAGAAAATGTTTTTAGAATTGATTATGTTTTATGCTTTCAGTTTCTTCCAGATCCCTCAGTTATGTATTGCGCTTGTTCAATCTAAAGCGTATTCAGATTTCGGATTCCATTTACAGTACCAGATTCCATTACTTGTATTGCATGATTTCGTTCCACCAGATTTTACCTGCTGAGCCTTTGGCTCACTAGTTTTCATTGAGTGCAGGTAATGAGCAGTAGGATGCTGGAAGGGGAGTAGCTGATCGGATGATGTGTTTATCGTGGACGTCTTCCGTTTCTTTCCTATCAGACGTTGTTTTGGTTATACAGATATTCAGTTGTGTCATCTTTGTATTGTAACAGATTTCTAGTACATTTAAACAGTAGAAGTCTGTTCAGGCCTTTTATATCAGATTTTTGGTTCCAATGCAACACTTGTTATTTTTATCAGATGTTATTCCGCGTAAGTTATTACGATCAGCTGAGCATTTAGTTCCGTGTTTTTGTACACCCTAGCAGCTGATTTTTCTTCATTGGTTATGAAAAGTGTTTACCAGATCTTGGTTCTACTTCCACTTATATATTTGTTTCGGTCATTCGCATTTCAGCAGTCATGAATTGTGTTTATTCGCAATTTAGTTCAGAATTTTAGTAACGACTTTTATGTGTGCTAAGATCGAATTTTTTGGGTCTTCCAATTCGAACCCCAAATTTCTTGATTTCTTTAAAGAAAAGTCCGATCGTTACAGATCGGATCTGGTTGGCTAGAACTAGAAGAAGAACTCGAATCTGAGGTAATTACCTGTACATCTAGACCTTGGCAAAAAAATCCAACAAATTCTGCCGGATCTATTGCTAAATATACCACTGAACCGACTGCAACGATATCTCTTCAAAAATTACGCGAACCAACTGGATGCAAAAGGTTAAAAGCAGAAAACTGTACAACTTCTATACATACGTCAGCCCATCATTTTCGAAGAAGCTTGAAGAACTCACTGACTGGGGCTAAAGAATCCACAAATTGCTTTGAGCTGGTATTTGCCATTCGAGAGAAACAACCAGCTTGGGTAGGCGTTTCCAAAAATCTCCGCCTTCTTGATGACCCAAGACCCATTAACCAAGGTCATGGTTCGAATCTAGCAAGAAGATCGGATGTTAGTATTTGATCGGGCAATAACTGCTCCACGATCCCTACTCTCTCCTTCAAACAGGCTGGAGCTACACATCAGTTCCCACTTCAGTCTGTGTATGCTCATCTGAGTCAGTAAGGTTTCCAATGCAAAGAGATGAGCATCTGAGAGCAAAGCTATGATCTGAAGATCAATGGCTGTCTTGGGTTGTCCGGATTTGAAGTTTTGGCGATGAGCTTCCAAAAAAATTCTCAAAATCATTTCTCTGTATTTAGCAATTATATACTCCCGCATCCTCACAACTGTCTCTAACGAATCAGTTTCTGCCCATGCTAAAATATTCTCTTCTTTGGCAATAATATCTTTAATCGAATCCAAAACGGGTAATCTGCGTAACTGAAAGAATGAAAGAATGAGGCAACATCTGTTATTACCTTTTCCCTAAGCTGTACAAGGAAATCTATGTCTGTGCAAATTAAACTGAACATCTCCCTGGTCGGATTCCCTTTTATTACATCCTTCTCAACAAGAGGCGCCTTCCCCTTGTCGGAATCAGCAATCTGAGGGAGACTGGCCTTGTACCAATGCCCTTCATTGACTTCTGGAATCTCAATGCCAAGTTCGAATTTTATTTTTGTAGGCTCTGCAGCTTTTACGGATGGCAACATCATGTCCTTTGGGAACTTCTTCAGCATATCCTCGATGGACATGGACTCTTCTTCAGACTTAGATGGTTTTTTAGGAAGCGTCAGTACCTTGCTCAAGGGCTCTACATCTTCAGGGTCAGTCATCGTCACAACACTTTTCGCCAGACTCAAATCCTCACTAGCCACTGGCTCAAAAACCTTGTCAGATTCCTCCTTCTCCGGAGGTTCTTCTACAATATACTCAGCTGTAGCTGAAACACCGCTTAGGTTCTCAATTATCTTACTTTGTTTCTCATCCCAGACATGCCGTCATCCTCTCCAGATCTCAAAGGCTCTTTAAGAAACTGTTTTGGTGTAGTAAAATATGCCATTTTACTAGAAATTTCATTTTCAGCTCCATCAAGATTATCATCCTCATCATTGACAGCAATCGAGCGCTTAGTGATCTCAACTATTATATCATCAGATCTGGTTAATGATGGTTCCTCCATATCTGTTTCCATCTGTGCTGTTTCAGTAAGAATTTGATCAATAATCTTATCCACGTCATCAGCAGATGTATTTTCCCTCTGTTGCTCTACAACATTCTCCACATCTGGTTCTTTCTCAACAATTTCATCATCAGAACCTACTGGAAGCTTCAACTTCCTCTTTGTTGCTCTGCGATTTGGAGCAGGAGGGGTCACAACTGATACCATTTGGATAGGTACAGCCTCTTGCGCTACTGTCACAAGCGCCAAGCTCTTAGCTTATGGGCAGCTCTCCCTGTTGTCCTCTTCCTCTTAAAAACTAGTGCTTCAACAGTAGTAGCAGGTCTCTTCTTAGATACTGCCTTATTTTTATCCGCCGGTTTCTCCACCGCTGGCTCATCCTCATCAACAAAAATATTCTTGTTTTTGGCAATATACGTGCCAACAGTTTTGGCAGTTAGAATATTTAGAGGTAGGAATTCTTTTGATTCACCCAGGTCCAGATCTGGGGCATTTTTCAACAAAATACAGATCTGCACCGCATATCCTCGTGCTTCGTAAATGAAATAGCAACTGGTGTCCCTTGAACTGTACTAACAACCTTACCGTCCCTGACTGAATCGTTGTGGAAGAACTCCACCAGAGCAGCTTCGTAAATGGATGAGGAACATCCCAAAAACCCGCTGAGTCCAGATGCCAAAAGGGCTTAGAACATAGCAACCGTTCCCTCGTGTTCCATTCCTAGTAATGAGTCAAAGTAGACCTGAATAGCGTTGTTGATCAGTGCAGATGCCATTGCTGATAGGTTGATATAGGAAGAATACACCGAAGAACAGAATATCTGCAAGCAGGAAGCACGGGAGAGCAATAGAGTATTTTGCGCAAAGTAAGAGTTAGTGAAATCGAAACGACAAAATATAAATAAGGGAAGTGAATCGGAAGATGAAACGGTACACGTTACCATGTGGATGTGACGTTTCGCATGATGACAACACGTGTCAATCATCCGATGGCGCGATAAAGATTTTGAAACGATTTTAGAAATCATTTTGGAAAAGATTTGAAAATATTTTCGAAAATTTTAACCATACTGTGAAAAGTTAAAACAGGCGTCATTTTAATAATACGTAACAACCTAAGATCTTTTTTGATATGTCAGCTGGGGTTCTATCAGATCTGTTCTATTGTAAGCATCAGCTGTGTATACGCGAGGTCTGAGTAGGTTCAGATCTCACACATTCAGCTGACTCAGCGCTTATTAACCCAGATCTGTTGTTCCCCCTAAAGCTGAGGTCCTCCAAAATCTGAAGGTTTACCAGATCTGAAAAGTCCATGTTGTTCCCCCTGAACAGTAGACTCAGATCTGAAGTAAACGAAAGTTTTTCAACCTGCAATTGTTAGCACAGAAATAAATCAGGGCAATTCTAAGAGACCAAGAATAATTCGAAAGTAAGAGAACTTAGCGTATGGTAGGGGTTTAGTGAAGATGTCAGCAACTTGCTGATCTGTAGGCACATATTCCATCCGAACGTCCTTCTTGAGCACGTGATCTCTTATAAAGTGATGTCTGATGTCGATGTGCTTTGTTCTTGAATACAGCACATGATTCTGGGACATTGCGATGGCACTGGTGTTGTCACAGAGAATAGGCGCTTCAGAAGAATCAATGCCGTAGTCCTTGAGCTGGTGTTGAATCCATAAGATCTGAGCACAGCAGTTTCCAGCCGCGAGGTGCTCCGCTTCGGCTGTGGATGTGGAAATTGAGGTCTGATTCTTACTAAACCAGGAAATTAATCGATCTCCTAAAACTTGACAAGTCCCACTTGTGCTTCGCCGATCAATCCTTCATCCTGCGTAGTCTGCATCACTATAACCGATTAGTTGAAAGCTTGAGTCTTTGGGATATCAAAGACCCACATTGGAAGTTCCTTTTAAATATTTTAAAATTCTTTTGACTGCAATATAATGCAAATTTTTAGGCTCTGCTTGAAATATAGCACACATACAAACATCAAACATGATGTCTGGTCTGCTAGCATTAGGTAAAACAAGGAGACAATTATACCACGATACAAAGATACCTCTATGGCAGTTCCAGCTTCGTCTTTATCTAACTTGATAGAAGCACTCATTGGGGTAGCTGCTGCTGAACAGTTGTCCATGCCAAATTTCTTCAGCAGTTCTTTTGTGTATTTTGCTTGATTAATGAAAGTTCCATTCTCAAGCTGTCTCACTTGTAATCCCAGAAAGAACGTCATCTCACCCATCATGCTCATCTCGAACTTGTCCTGCATCAACTTGGAAAATTTCTGGCATAGCTTAGGGTTAGTTGACCCAAAAATAATATCATCAACATATATTTGTACTAGCAGGACATGATCAGTTTTGACAAATTTAAATAGGGTCTTATCGACCGTGCCTATTGTGAAATCATGCTCGATAAGAAATTTTGACAGTGTATCATACCAAGCTCTGGGTGCTTGCTTCAACCCATATAGAGCTTTATCCAGTTTGTAAACGTGATCTGGATATGTATGATTTACGAAGCCAGGAGTTTGTGCAACATACACTTCCTCTGTGAAGATGCCATTAAGAAATGCACTCTTAACATCCATTTGAAAGACCTTAAAGTCTTTGAATGCAGCATATGCAAGAAACATGCGAATGGCTTCTAATCTAAGCTACTGGTGCAAAGGTCTCATCAAAATCTATGCCTTCCATTTGTCTAAATCCTTGAGCTACCAGTCTAACTTTGTTTCTAGTTACTACGCCATCTTATTCAGCTTGTTCCTAAAGACCCATTTAGTTCCTATCACTGAATGATTAGAAGGTCTAGGAACTAGTTGCCATACATTATTTCTTTTAAATTGATTAAGTTCTTCTTGAATTGCATCGATCCAGCTCGGGTCAGCTAAGGCTTCCTCTATCAGCTTTGGTTCAATATGCGATATGAATGCTGAATCAAAGTGATCATGCATGAGCTGGCTTCGTGTACGAACAGGAGAGTGAATGTTACCTATGATCTGCTCGGATGGATGATTTCTATTCCACCGAAGATCAGATCTGATTGGATTTTCTCCTTGTTCAGTTTGGATGTTCGATTGGTTGGCTTGATCTGGATTGTCTGTCACCAATTGATAAGGGCTTTGTTGTTCCAGATTTGGATCAGATACCACTTGATAATTTGCGTTGACAGCTTGAGCATTTGGATCTGGTCTGGATACCAATTGATGTGCTACAGGATATGATTGTGTATCCACTTGAGCAGGTTGGTCCAACATCCGCAGCTGGCACACTAGATGAGATCTGTTCCTGCATAGATAAATATTAGTCAAATCAATGACTACTGGGTTACCTGGCAGATCTGCTTGTGCTTTATTTTGTTGTGTGTCCAGATCTTGTTGGGGATCAATTGAGTGTCTTAGTTGTGGCTCGTCGTCATCTGATTCATCAAGGCTGGTTGATTCCAGACGTGAACACAACTCATGTAAGCTCGCAGCTGAATTGGATCGAAAGCTGTTTTCGTCAAACACCACATGTGATAATTCTTCGACTGTCAGACTTCGATTGTTGAACACTCTATAGGCTTTGCTCACAGCTGAATATCCAAGAAACAAACCTGCATCAGATTTTGCATCGAAAGCTGTTAAGTGCTTTTTCATTATTATGAATGAAGCATCTGCACCCAAACACCCTAAAATAGGATATATCAGGTTTCTTGCCACTCCAGATCTCATATGGGGTAATTCCATGGGTCTTGTTAATCATAGATCTGTTCTGAGTGTAGCAAGATGTGTTAACTGCTTCTGCCCAGAATTTTTGTGAAATACCGGAATAAGCAATCATAGATCGAGCAGCTTCTTTTAAAGTACGTTTTCTCATCTCAGCTAGCCCGTTCTGCTAAGGAGTTCTCGCTGCTGAAAGCTTATGCTTGATCCTAATTTCTTCCAGATAAGAGGATAGTTTGTAATTTAAAAACTCAATTCCTCTATCAGATCTTATCCGGTTGAAAGTACAAGATTTGTCATTTTGCAAACGTTTCAAAAGCTTAATCCCGTTCTGCTAAGGAGTTCTCGCTGCTGAAAGCTTATGCTTTATCCTAATGTATTCCAGATAAGAGGATAGTTTGTAATTTAAAAACTCAATTCCTCTATCAGATCTTATCCGGTTGAAAGTACAAGATTTGTCATTTTGCAAACGTTTCAAAAGCTTAAT
>KQ991054.1:93213-133270 GCA_001598015.1 Dorcoceras hygrometricum | reverse complement strand
TGACATGCTGCACAAATCTTGTCCTTAGAAAAATTTAGTTTGGGCATACCAGAAACCAATTCAAGCTTACTCAATTTGGCATGGGTTTTAAAGTTCAATGGTTCATTCTTTGGTGCCACAGCCAACTCTTGGAAGAGTCAGCTGCTAGGAAAATCTGTTTAGATCCCATCTGCTCTGACCAATTGATAATGTAGATATTCCCCGATCTTTTCCTACCAATACAGTCAGACCATCTGAACTATGAACTATTCATGTGTGCTTTTCAAAGTTAACTGTATAACCATTATCACACAGCTGACATATACTAATTAAATTATAGCACAAATTTTCAACAACAAGAATATCAGATATGGAAATATTATCATGGGTATGCTTACCCTTATCCACAGTGTTACCGTGAGAGTTATTAACAAAAAAATTTTTGGCTCTTTTGTGTTGTACCACATCTGACAACAGCTTTGGATTGCCCGTCATGTGCCTCGCACATCCGCTATCCAGATATCAAATGATAGACTCATCTGCAACTTTGTACCTGTTGACCTGCAATCACGAAATAAATTTTGGTACCCAATTTTACTTGGGTCCATATTGGATTACCCCTTTCGGGACCCATACTTGAATTACTTTAACAGTCTTCCCAGTATGTGAGTCCATAAGGGTATGTGCAGAAATGTTGTGAGATCTGTTGAGCTTTGGCTTAGTATTTCGACCATTCAGATCTCGTTGGGGCTGAACCTTTACCCACACAGATTTGACCTTCTTAGAACCACGCCTGGACTGCAATTTTACTTGGGTCCATATTGGATTACCCCTTTCGGGACCCATACTTGAATTACTTTAACAGTCTTCCCAGTATGTGAGTCCATAAGGGTATGTGCAGAAATGTTGTGAGATCTGTTGAGCTTTGGCTTAGTATTTCGACCATTCAGATCTCGTTGGGGCTGAACCTTTACCCACATAGATTTGACCTTCTTAGAACCACGCCTGGACTGGTTGGGAACAGGCGACTTCGAAACAGCTTTCGCCTTATCTTTCACAAGTCTGTTCTTTATCCAGCTTGGCTTGGAGTTCTCAGGTCTGATATATCCATACCAGCTTTGCCTTTTTGGTTCAGTTGCACAGAGGTCTGGTCATCATACTTCACCGACTCATAAGCATTGTGTATCACACTGGCTTTGACAAAATTCATCGTTTTGAACTTGTCATATGCAAGATCTGATTGAGTACTTGTTCCCTCAGAGCTGCTTTCTCCAACACAGAACCAAGCCAGATTTTTTGTTCAGTGTCTTTTGAGTCTCATACAGCTTGCTCAAGGAAACGGAGGATTTGGTCCAGGAGCTCATCACATCATTTAACCTTTTGTTTTTCAGATTTGAGCTCACAAGACCTATTTCTCAAGAGATCATTCTCAATCATCAGCTTACTCAACTCAGTCTTTAAACTGTCAGTATCCTCAAGCTGAGCATTGCTTGATTCAACTGAACTATTTTTCAGACCTTTGTTTTCGCCTTTGATTTCCTCAAATGTATGTTAGCTTCCGGTACTCATAGACCATCTCGTTGAGTGCATTGATCAGATCTTCACGTGTAAATTCACAATTAGAAAAATCAAATACCTCATCTTCAGTAGTGGTCTGATCTGCCATCAAGCAGTGGACTTCTTCTTGCTCACTGTCACTTGATGAGGAGCTGCTTGTTTTAGAATCTGAATCTGAATCCAACCAGTTCTTGTTACTCTCCTCGACAAAAAGTACTTTACGCTCGTTCTTCATGTTGGGTCTCTTCTCAGATCTGGTCCTCATCCTTCTCTCTTTGTATCTTTCCTTGGATCTATCGTCTTTCTTGTCTTCTTTCTTATATTTGTCCTCCTTCTTAGGCCTGTTGCAATATGCAGCGAAGTGCCCTGGACGAACACAATTATAACAGTTCATATCAGTAGTTATCTTTTCATATTTGTTATAATTGAAAGAAGGGTTAGAGGATCTTCTCATGAATTTCCCAAACTTCTTGACGAATATGGGACATGATATCATTGCTCAATTGTTCAGCAGACTTTCTAGTGCTAGGTGAGCACTGTTTAGATGTTGATGCGAGAGCTTTTTTTGGTTGTGATGTTGATGGTCCAGCCTTAGATCTGGTCTCCAGCTCGAACTCGTAGGCTTTGAGATTTGCAAACAGATCATGGAGTTCAAGATTATTTAGATCTTTGGACTCCCGCATCGCCATGGTCTTGTATATCCCCTCTCTAGGAAGCTCTCGCATCACCTTGAGAGCTTGTTCTCTGTTACTGTATTCCTTGCCAAGACTGGTCAGCTCTATTACAACAGCATTGAATCTTTCATCGAACTCAGTCATGGTCTCTCCATCTCGCATCTTTATCAACTCATATTTCTGCTGGGCCACAGTCAATTTATTTTCCTTGGTTTCGTCATTGCCTTCGCAGATTTGAGTCAACATCTCCCATATCTCTTTGGTAGTAGCGCAGGTTTTGATTTTGCTGAACATGTTCTTGTCCAGCGTCTTATATAAAATTTCCTTCACCACATTGTCAAGATTTGCCTTCTTCTTGTCCTCAGTTGTATATTCATGTCGGTTCTTTTCCATCCACTGAGGTGCCCCATCAGATATCGCTATAGCTGCATTGGCTTTCATGATCTTCATGGGTCCACCAGTGATAATGAACCACATGTCATCGTCCTGCGTGGCCAAGTGAGCTTGCATCCTAATCTTCCAGTCGTCATACTACTCCTTGGAAAACATAGGAATTTTGTTGTGAGATGTCGAAATATTGAAATATATAAGCACAGAAAATAAAACTGTTCAATAACTGAGATACGCAGGCTCTGATACCAATTGATAGGATCAATTAGGATCGAAAATAGGCCTAGGAGTTCAGAAGGGGGGGGGGGGTTGAATGAACTCCTTTGGATTTTAAATATTCGAAATTCTTTAAATATGTTTTACAAGCCTTCGGTAAACTCAGATCTGAGTTACCAGATCTAAGGTTCCCAGTCTACTTCTGATCTCTCGGTTAACAATAAAAATGTGCGGAAGGAAATCGATCGAGCAGTGGACAGTATAAATAAATAAATACGATGCAAATAAAGTAAAAGTGCAGGGATCAAGAGTTTGTTTATGTAATTCGGATATAAAATCCTACGTCTCCCCTTCTTCCTTTGCAGGAAGGTTCCACTAGATGACTTTGATGTACACAGCAAATACACCCTGTCACTGAGCCTCGCTCCAAGTGAAATCCTAGCAACCACAACCAAGCAGATAAACTGCTGTTTACAATTAAATATATATTCGAACTGCTTCAAAGAGCACGTTCGTTACAGACTCAATTTGAGCAATACAATGAATGCAATATTTTGAGTACTGTATGTATCTCTAAGATAAGACTAATAAGAACAGAGGAATGTTCTTCGAGATTTTGACAACAGGTACTTAGAATATTTTTAGCACTGAATATTCCCAGAAGTTTGAGAGAGAGTATGCAAGATAAAATTGACGGAGAGCTTAAAAATTCACGGAGAGCTTCTTCATTTCAAATCTTCAGCTATTTATACTCTTCAATCTCAACGGTCAGTAGAAACAAATCCCTTTGCATATCTTCATCGTATCTTCATTAACACTATGCACAAGGTAACCTGTGCTGTCAAGGCTTGATTGACTTATTTACCAAACCGGGTAAATAGCGTATCAATCACTCTGTGTATTGCGCGATTTTACTCAAAATAGCTTTGATCTTGTTTCCTTTATTCAAGTTGTGACCGTTGATGTCTATCGATTAGTCACTTGATAATTTATGAAGACATTCAAAGCTCACATCCGTTGATGCATTGAAATCTGAATACTGCTATTTTTCCCTTGGTGAAAAGCTACAAGATATGTCTCTTTACTTAAGCCATCATATCTGAATTGTCCTCGTACTATTACAGAATCAATACTCTGTTAGATCTGAAGTACTGTACTCTCCTCGTAATACTGTCAAATCTGAATTCTGAAAGACCCTGTGGAGTCTGTTCACATCTGAATAAACATACCTAGATCTGTTACCAAAGTCTTTGAGTCAAATCTGAATGCCCTCAAATCTGAAATGCTGACCCGATTACCAAAATAACCCGAATACTCAAATCTGATAAGCTCTTTTTCGAAATCCTCAACCCGATAACTAAAGTCTGAGTAAACTGTTCCCAAATCTTTCGGATCTGAAGATACTTTAACTTTTAACCACGACAACTGACTGTCCAGATCTGAATTCAGTTCTTGTCTTGTTTTTGTTATCACAAAAACTTATAAATTTTATCTTAACAAACTTGTTAATGGCAGAGAGTCGAGAGTCGTCGAGAGCAAGAGAGCTTCTTCATTTGAATTCTTCAGCTATCTATACTCTTCCATATTCAACGATCATTTATTGAGCCAGTAGCACAAACCTTGCTTGCATATCTTCATCATATCATCGCATTAAATGCTCCATTAATGCTATGCAAAAGGTTGTCTGCGCTTGTCAGAGCTGAGTTGACTTATATACCTAATTGGATAAACATCGGTTGTACCAACCCTGCGTACTGTGCAACTATACTCAAAGTAGCTCTGATCTTGTCTCTTCAATTCAAATTGTCTAACAGGCTTTATTCAATTAAATCTTGATCGTTGATTCATTTTTCTCTTTTTAACTTCTCTCTTTTCTTTATCGATATCTACAAATCTGAAACCTCCTTTTTGTCTCTTTATCTGTACCATTATCAAATCTGAAGTCTTGTCTCCTTTACAGATATATCCCCCTTTTTAGAAACGTAATTCTGCCAGATATGAAATCATTGAAATAACTGAATATCTGAAAAACCATAATCTGATCTGACTTTTGTTCCTGAAGTCTGACAAATAACAACTGATATACTTGAATAGATTTTGTAACCAAATTTGAGCCTGTTTCTTATCGTATCTGTTAACGTAGCCTCTGAACCCAAATATGATATCCTCTGATCTGATCTGATACAAAAGCCTCTGTACTGAAACTGATACTAAAATACTTGACCCGATAACTCTCATTACCCGAATATCCAAATCTGAGACACCCAAATCTGACAATCTCTGATCTGAAATACTCTCTAAAATCTTCAACATGCATAACTCAAATCTGATATATACTCTTCCTGATTCAACCACGAATACTAACGTTCCAGATATGAAAATACTTCCTTCTCTTTGCGAATACTTAACATCCAGATCTTAGTCTTATGTTCAGTTCTTAGCCTTATTTTTGTTATCACCAAACCTTATAAATTGTATCTTAACAATTTCCCCCTTTTTGGTGATGACAAAACTTAGCAGCTTGCGACTTAAAGAGATACAAAATAGATAGCTCAAAGTCGTGCTATATATTCAATACGAACCGGCTAAGTACAAAAGGTTTGTACAAGAACTGAGAAAATCAAAATCTTTTCAGTCTCCTCCAAGCCAATATCTGAATCCTCTTTGTCTAGAACTACTTTGCGAACCACTTCCTCTCTTCCTCGAAGGTTCACTGCTGCTACCTTTGCCTTTTCCACTATCTCCTGATCCAGGTCTTTTACTATCATCAGGTGGAGGCTGCGGACCTTGGCTGCTACTCATTTCCCCCTTTTTGGCATCATCGCCCCTATTAATGTAGGCAACGAGTTCAGATAACAGAGCGGTGAGGGTATTGTAATTTTCGTGTGCTTGCACATGAAATTACATCAGATCAATAGAAAGAGCAACTTTATGGTCTTGGACCTCCTTACGAAAAACATCCAGTTCTTGAGACAGTGCTGCTTTCTGAGCCTGCATCTCCTTACGGAGAACATCGTTGTGAACAAGAAGAGCCATGTCTTGATCATCAGATTGGTGAGAAATGAAGTCTCAAGGCTGGATATCTTCGTAAATAGTGTGGCCTTGAGCTTCTCAATGTGAAATCTGCTCTGCACATGCTCAAGAGAAATCTTATCCACTGTAGCCCCAAGCTGTGCAAACTCTGATGCAAAATCTATAGGAAGGACAGCAGTAGACTCTTCGATCTGAGGAAGATCATCGTTAGTGAAGTGCATTGGAGAATCTGAATCTGTAGGATCTGTTTCTATATTTACAACCGGTTCTGTGGCAACTGTATCTGGAGATGGTTCGCTGATAGAATCTACAATCCGTATACAGTACTGAACATTATTAACAGTTCTTCTAGAAATCCCACTTCTATCTACAAAGGGTCCAACAGCTACTAAATCTGCACAAATATTATGTGTCCCAACTGGTTCCAGATGTCCAAAAAGATGGAACTGTAAAATATCTGTACAACTCTAGCCCAGCCCCAAGTCTTAACGATAGGAAGAGAGCGCATAACTTGTACTGACTCAATAAAGAAACAAATCGGGGCAATCGTATCTACAAAAATCCTTTGAGGCAGCAGCTCCCACTTTTGAGAAATAGGAGCCCTGCTATCTCGGACCCATCGATCGAATCCTTCTTGAACTGTCCACGATCCGTTGCTCAAAAACAAATACCTAATCCAACAGATAGACGTAATTTTTGTATTAGATCGGGCAATAACTGCACCACGATCTATATTGGCTCCTTCAAACAATCTTGAGTTGTATAACAGTATCCACTCCAGCTTGTGCTCTCTCATCTGCTTCCGCAATTCCTCCAAAGAAAAGCGATGAGCGTCAGATAGCATATCCAGAACTTGAAGATCAATAACTATCGTGGTCGTGCCTGATTCAAAATTTTTGCGTCTTGCCTCCAAAAATTTTCTTAGCAACATCTCCCTATACTTTGCAATTATGTACAACCGCCTCTGAACAGCTGTCTGAAGAGAATCTGTATCTGCCCATGCTAACATCCGTTCCTCCTTGGCGACTAAATCTTTGACTGATTCTAAAACTGCTAAGCCGCACAAACTGAAAGAATGAAGGAATGAATCAACATCTGTTATAACTCTCTCTCTAAGCTGTACAAGAAAATCAATGTCGGCACAAATCAAAGTAAATATCTCTCGGGCCGGATGCCCTTTTATTTCATCCTTTACTACAAGGGGCGCCTTCCCCTTGTCGAAAATAGCAATCTGAGGAAAACTGGCCTTGTACCAATCCCCTTCCTTGACTCCCTTAATCTCAATACCAAGTCCGTGATTCTTGTTGGCTCGGTAGCAGTAGAAGATGGTAGGATCATATCTTCAGGAATCTGTGCCAAGAGATCATCAATGGGCAACGACTCCTCATCAGACGTGGATATATCAGTAAGTTCCAGAACCTTGCTCAAGGGCTCTGCGTCTTCAGAGTCATTAATCTTCTCAAGGCTCAATCCCTCATCAACCACAAGCTCTATCTCCTTCTCTGTCTCCGTCTATTTGTCAACAAGAGGTCCTTCTTCCTCATTAGTTATAGCAGAAACATCTATCCTTCTCTCCGTCTTAGCAGGATCTGTTCCAGCTGTTTTCAGCACCACTGTTTCCTCTGAATTGGTTCCCCTGTCTCAATCTCAGCTGTCTCCGCAATCACCTGATGAATAATGTTATCAACAATTTCATCATCAGAACCTTCTTGCACCACCATTTCATTTTTGGTGCACGGCGTCGTGGAGCACGAGGAGTCACAGCTGGTACAACAGATATGGGTACTAGACCTTGTACCAGTGGGACCATCGCCAAGTCCTTCTCTGCGGGAGTGGCTCTCCCCACAGTAGTCCTCTTCTTCTTAGCGACAGGCTCAATAGCAGAAGCTGGTCTCCTCTTTGGTGCAGCCTTCTTCACCAATGGCTCATCTGCTGGCTCATCCACATCAACAGTGATATTTTTGTTCTTGGCAACATATGTGCCAACAGTTTTGGTAGAAATAATCTTGAGAGCGGGAAGTCCTTCGATTCCCCCAACTCCAGGTCTGGTGCTCCTTTCAACAAAATACAAATCTACACCACAAACCCTCGGGCTTGCTTCAAGGCAGGAGACACCATATCCTTAAAGATATTGAACAACAGTCTACCCCAATTAATTTTGACTCCACCATGGATGGCAGACATGATCAGAAAACGTTCATGGGTGACTGCATCAAAGGAACCGGCTTTGACCTTCAAGGTCTTTGCCAAGATGTCATTCAAAAATCGAAACTCGTACTTCTTCTCCCTCTTCTCGCAAGAGGTCTTCAGCTGTTCACCACTCATAGAAAATGCACTCTTTGCATCAAACACCAAATCCTTTAGTACATCCGCTATCTCTGTCAACCCCTCCGTCGGCAACTCAAAAGTTCCAGTAAACACCTCCTCAGTAAACTCAACGGCCTTGCCCTGAACAGCACTGACAACCTCGTCATCCCTCACTGAGGCATTTTGAAATATTTCCACAACGCAGATTAATAGATGACTGAGGAGCATCCTAGGAACCCACGGAGTCCAGATGACTCTAGGGCTTTGAAAATTTGTACCATACCCTCCTCTACCATACCGTACACTGAATCAAAGTAGATCTGAATAGCGTTGTTGATGAGTGAGGATGCCATTGCTGTAGGTGGATTGATCAAAGAAGAACACCGAAAGATAGGTAATGTTAGGCCTCGTGCACAATCACAGAGTTTAACCACGCAAAAAATATCGGAAGCATTCAAAATAGTGGCTAAATTTTCGCTTTTGGCCTGACTGAAAGATTGTATAATTTAAAATACTACAATACTCAAAATATACCAGTTTACAAAGAATACACATGGCTAAAAACCACAGTACAACAGTACAAAATGCATCAAGTACCGATCAACAACACTACAACTGGATACAATAGATCACAGGGCATCCCCCGACTAACAGTACTAATACATATATGCTATACGATAACTGGGACACTCTAACCACCTCCTGGGGCACCTCCAGCTAGATCACCTTCTCGACCAGCTGAGTAACCATGATAACCTGAAAACACACATAGGCAAACAAAACCAGCCCCAGAGGGACACGGGGTCAAACCCAGTACGGTGAGCAGCATAAAACAGCAAATGGAAAGCAACAGATAATATGAAAATGCTATGCATGAGAACAAGACTACAACCGAAAGCAGGGAGCCAAAAGATCTCAAGGACTGCTCAACAAACGAATCAGATCAACTGAACAACAGTGGCCATGGGGTGTGTGAGTATATGGGAGCTACCCACACGTCTCAACACACCGTATCAGGTGCAAAACACGGCTCAACCTGTTGTTGCCCAACTCATGAGATGTGGGAGCTACCCACTCCGCTCATAGTGGATAACAGATCCCAGTAGGGAGATGAGGTATACGGGAGTTACCCGCTCATCCTCAAAACGAGCACCCTGATACTCACATATCAACACAACAAAGGCACGACTTAAACCGATATGAGCTCAATATGACAAATGCGTGTATGCAACAGATAAAATGTCCAACACATAACATATCCAACGATGCAAGGCATACACAGCAGCAAGCATAATCACCCATGCTCAATCCAAAGCTGTAAAACAAGCTCACATCCGTACCTCAAGTCTTCTGAGCTACAATATCCACAAAGCAGTCCCGAGCAACATAGATCCCACACCTGCTAAGCCAAACACAGATACTAACTCAGGGACAATATCACAGAACTACGAATTGGGAGCTACGAGATCAACCAAATCTGTCCTACCCTTCTAACGCAACAGAAGGCTCTAAACAAAGCACAAGGTAGGATCTTAACACTTACCTAACAAGCTAACTAAAAGGCAGAAGCAAATCCGATGCTTATGCTAAAAGACTACAGAAGGGAGATGTCTCGCCACCTCTCCAAGCTTGGCGCATGCTTCCAAAAGCTGTACCAAAGGAAGCGTCTTAGCAAGAGGAGTCCAGCGCTACCAATCGGAGCTGCCTACCGTCGGCAATCGGTGAAGATAAGGTTCGATGAACAGTAGCTAGGGTATCGCGACAGGATTTGCTATCAGGAAATATTCTAAGTGTCGAAGCTGAATAATCAAGAACGAAGGAAAAGTCCTCTATTAAAAGGTCAAATCTGCTCAAATCTGAAGAACAGTACCCACCGACACTTAAGCCTCCAAATGATTCCCACTCGAATATGCATCTCACATCAGATCTGGCTCTATGCCGAAACAGATCCTGACTTACCCAAACAACGTCGCATAGAGTCCACTCTCGCATCTGGACACGTCACCCGCTACTCAAATCTGAAATTCCAAACAACATCGCATCGCAACACTCAGATCCTACCGAAATCTGAAGACCAATGCTACTCAAATCTGAATCTCACCCGCTAAACCAAAACGTTGTCATTCCAACTAATCCAAACGATGTAGTTTAGCTACTCGCCACAGCAATCACGCTGGCGTACTCACATATTCTTAGCGAAACCAGATTTCATCACCACAACTGAGCGCAATCACCCAACGTTGACCACACTCACATCTGAACAGTTCCAACGAAAATTCTCAAACTCTCAAGATCTGTTTCAAGGACTTATACGGACCAGATAACTAAGCCATGAATACAAACTCAAAGTTGGCTCATCCCAAATCTTTTCAAGCCAAATCTGGTCTATACTAAACCCGATTAAGTAACTCAATTAATCTTTCTAAACTTTTGGGTCTCACAGGTAACCTGCAAATAGAAAGCACTGAAAGCAATAAAGTACGATAGCAATTTTTTGCAAGGTAAAGGTTAGAGAAAATCGAAACGACGTATATTAGAGAAAATAATATGAAATCGTACGCGTTTACAGTTTTGATGTGACGTTTTGCATGATGACAACAGACGTGTCAATCATCCGACGACGCGATTAGATTTTGAAAAGATTTTTGAAATCATTTTGAATTTTAACCACAAAGGGTAAAAAGTGAAAACGAGCACCATTTTATCATTACGTCACAGCTGTTGATTTGTTTGATGCTCCAGCTGGGGTACTGCCAGATCTGATTACGTATAAGTATCAACTTTATATACGTTAAATCTGAATAAATTCAGATCTTACGCATTCAGCTGAGTTCATCACTTATTAACTCAGATCTGTTGTTCCCCCTAAATCTGAGGTTCTCCCAACACAATAGTTTACCAAATCAGAAGTACTTCTCATTCCCCCTGAACAGAATACCCAGATCTGAAGTAAATGAAAGTTTTTCAACCTGCAAACTGTTAGCACAATCATACAATAAGGCAGTTCTAAGAGACCAAGAATATTTCGAAAGTACAAAAACTTAGCGTCCGTGTGAGACCCGAAAGTTTAAGGATTAATTGAGTAAATTAATCGGATTTAGCATAGACCATATTTGGCTTGAACATATCTGGGATGAGCCAGCTTTGGGCTGGTATGCTTGGTGAAGTTATCGGGTCCGTATAAGTCCTTGAATCAGATCTGGAGAGTTGGAGAATTTATGCGGGAACTGGTCAGATGTGAGTGTTGATCAGATATGGTTGGTTGCATTCAGATGTGAGAATAGGATTTGGTAGTCGTGCGTTATTCTGGGCGCACAGGTGGAGTATATCGCGCGGCTAGCGGAACGTTGTCGTTTGGAAAGGATCCAGAATTGAGTATGAGCGCGTTGTTAGTGGTGCGTGGACAGATCCGGTTCTTGGTCCCAGTTTCATGTTGTGGAGTAAACCGGTACGGTTCAGGGATTTCAGATTTGTTTAGCTAGTGTGCGTCAGATCTTAGTGCTATGGGTGCGACGTCGTTTAGTGTTTCAGACTTTAGTTAGAGGGATGACGTGTATTATTTGGGAGCATGTTTTCTGTGCGACGTTGTTTGGTTAAGTCCCACGTCTGCTTTGAAGTAGTGTCCAAAAGTGGTACTCAGGTTTGAGCTGGTTTCATATGTGAACCCCGAGGTTGTTGGTGGATGTTGTTCACCAGATTTGACCAGATTTGAGTTATATTTAAGAGGACTTCGACCCTTCATCCAGTATTGTTTTCCCGACACTTAGAATATTTCTCGTGAGCAAACTCTGTCGCGATACCCTCGCTACTGTTCACCGTAACTCTTATTCTTCGATTTTCGGCGATAGGCAGCTCTGATTGAAGTAAGAGTGGTAGCGCTGGACTCCTCTTGCTAAGACGCTTCATTTGGTACAGCTTTTGGAAGCTTGCGTCAAGCTTGGAGAGGTTCACGAAGACATCTCCCTTCTGTAGTCTGTCAGCATAAGCGTCGAATTACTCCTGCCGATCAGGTAGCTCGTTGTGTAAGTGTTAGTTTCTACCCTTGTTCTTTGTTTAGAGCTGGTTGTTGAGCTAGATGGGTAGGACGGAACTGGTGGAGTGCATAGATCCCACTTTGTAGTGTCTGTGCTTTGCGTCCCTGAGTTAGCGTTGTTCTTTGCTTAGCAGGTTCTCAGATCTGTGTTGCTCAGGACTTCGTTGTGGTAATTGTATCTCAGAACTGAGGTACAGATTTGAGCTTGTTTTACAGCGTTCAATTGGCATGGATTTTATGTGAGCTGCTGTGTTGGATTTTATGTGCATTTGCTTGCTACTTTTGTGTTTTTATTGCAAGATGTTTCATTGCATACATGCATTATCCATGTTGAACCCAGATCTTGGTTAGCCGTGCTTTGTTATATTGATCTGTGTGTGCCAGGATGCTTGTTTGGAGGACAATCGGGTAACTCCTGTATGCATCAACTCGCTGCTGGGATCTGTTAGCCACTATGAGCGGACTGGGTAGCTCCCACATCTCATGAGTTGGGCAACAGCAGGTTGAGCTGTGTTCTGCATCTGGTACCGTGTGTTGAGACGAGTGGGTAGCTCTCATATGCTCACACACCCCGTGGCCACCAGTGTTCAGTTGATATCGTTTGTTGAGCAGCCGTTGAGATCCTTTGGCTCCCTGTCTTCGGTTATAGCCTTGTTCTCATGAATAGCATTCACATTTTATCTATTGCTATTTATATGCTGTTTTTCAGTTGCTCTCCGTACTGGGATTTGACCACATGTCCCTCTGGGGTTGGTGTTTGTTTGCATATGTGTGTTGTCCAGGTTTCCCAGGTTACTCAGCTGGTCGTGGAGTTGACCCAGCTGGAGGTTCCCCAGGAGGTGGTTAGAGTGTCCCAGTTAGTATAGTATATATGTATCAGTACTAGTAGCCGAGGAATGCCCTGTGCTTTGTTGTATCCAGCTGTAGTGTTGTTGTTTTGTATCTGATACATGCTGTACTGTTGTACTGTGTAACTTTAACTGGGTATTTTGAGTATTGTTGTATTTTAAATTACGTTTTTATCAGTCAGGCCAAAAGCGAAAAATTTTAGCCACTATTTTAATGCTTTCGCTATTGTTTTGTTGCGTGGTTTTACTCTGATTGAGCTCGAGGCCTGACAGTCCGGTAGGGGTTTTGAAGATATCAGCAACTTTCTGATCTGTAGGCACATATTCCAGCCGGACGTCTTTCTTGAGGACGTGATCTCTTATAAAATGATGCTGAATATCTATGTGCTTTTGAAAGTTAACTGTGTAACCATTGTCACACAGCTGACTTATACTAATCAGATAATAGCACAAATTTTCAACAACAAGGACATAATTAATGGAAATGTTACAATGCGTAAGCTTACCCTACCCATAGTGTTACCGTGTGAGTTATCACCAAAAATAATTTTGGCTCCTTTGTGTTGCATCATATCTGACAGCAGCTTTGGATTTTCCGTCATGTGTCTCGCACATCCGCTGTCTAGATACCAAATGATGGATTCTTCTGAAGCTTTGTGCCTGTTGTCCTGCAATCATGAGAATAAATTTTTGGTACCCAATTTTACTTGGGTCCAGATAGGATTACACCTTTCGGGACCCATATTTGAATTACTTTGACTGTCTTCCCAGTATGGATATCTACTAGGGTTCGTGCAGAAACATTATGTGATCTGTTGAGTTTTGGTTTCGCACTTTGATCATTCAGATTTCGTTTGGGCTGAACCTTTACCCAGACAGATTTGGCCTTCTTTGAACCACGCCTTTGCTAGATCGGAACAGACGACTTAGATCCAGCTTTCGCTTTATCTTTCTCAAGTCTGTTCTTTAGCCAACTAGGCTTGCAGTTCTCAGGCTTGGTATAACCAATACCTTGTTTTCCTTTATGGTTCAATTGCCTCGTGAACTGGTCATTGTACTCAACCGACTCATATGCATTGTGTATCACACTAGCTTTGAAAAAGTTCATTTTCTTGAACTTGCCATCAGTCATATTTGACAGAGTATTGGTTTCCCCAGAGCTTCTTTCTCCAAATATGAAACCTAAGCCAGATTTATCATTCAATGGCTTTTGGGTCTCGTGCAGCTTCCCAAGGAAACAGAGCCTTGGTCAAGGAGCTCATCTGTAACGCCTAGAAATTCCTGACTACGTAGAAATGAGTGCATGACTAGGGGGAAAATAGTTTTAGATGATTACATGCCATTTAATGTGATTTAATTATGATTTTATGTTGCATGGTATGTATGTCTTGTTTCTCATCCTGTTTGAGTTACGGACGTGTGGACAAGACTAGGGACGATCGGAATGAAAATAATTTGAGATTTTTAAGTGATTAGATTTTTAAGAATAAAGTATTATTTTTTTAGCAATAATTTTTGAAAATTGGGGTTTTTAGGATTATTATGGAGGGGAACCCGTTTTTTGCCTATACGGGCTGTTTTATTGGATTTTAAGGTGTTTTAAAATTTGAGAGGTTATTTCAAAAATTAGAAGTTTTAAAAGATTGGTTTAGAGTTTTAATTGACTTGGAGACTTAAGTGAGGGGTAAGCATGTAAAAAACCATTTTCTTTTCTTAATTAAGCTTTAGGGGTCAAACTTGTCACCCCATTATTTCCCAAAACACAAAACTTACTCTAAACCTATCCTCCACACCATCAAACAGCCATCCCCTCCTCTTCTCCCCATAGCTTCGAAATTTACAAGATCTTGGTCAGGTTTCTGGCTTGTCATCTGTGCGTGACAGTAGAGTTGTTGGGGTCGGTTACGTCGATACATGAGGTCCGTGTTTTCAAGGTTAATTTTAGGGGATAGATTATTGAGTTAGGGTCACGTAGGTCCAAATAGGAAGCAATTTGGTCAAGGAATGAATTAGTTATAAATTATATGGCTAAAATGTGTCCTGGTTGCAGTCTACGCACGGGCAGTGGGTTTGCGGGCATTGGTTTGGTAATTTAGTGAATAGTTTTTGCATTACACTTGTTCTAGTGACTTATATATTGAGTTCAGGTGATGTGGATTGAAACAGGGAGTGATTTTGTTAAGAAATCGATTTTTAATGATTTTTACCGTTTTGTCGCTCGAAATGAGCCTCGTCGGGTCATTTTTGTGAAAATTAATATTTCGAGTCTTAGAGTTTGCCAAAGTTCATGGATAAATTTATTAGATGTTTTAAGAATATTTTAAGATGTTTTTCAGCATTTTTAGAATTTATTTGATTTATGCGATTTTTGACAATTTTTCATGACAAATCAATGTCTAGAAAATGATTTTTAGCATGTGTGATTTTTTTAAATTGTCATGGCTGGACCGAATCGGTTACTCAAGGGTCTAGTTAAAATGTTTAAAATTTGGTCCGAGTTATTTTAATGTCGGATCGGTTATTTTAACTTTAAGTCAAAGGTCCAATTTTAAAGAAAATGATCAATGGTTTTAAATCGAGTCAAACTTTAATTTAATTGAGTTTGATGTTTATTTTAATTTTTTAAGTCAAAACAGAGTCTTCGAATTTTGAATTTCGTCAAAATTTATTATTGGATTTTAATTTGGTCAAAATTGGTCATTTGAGTCAAAATTGATTAAGTCATATTTTTTTTAAAATTCAAAATTGGTTAAATTGATTTTGAAATTAGTCAAAATTAGTCCTTTGATTTTAAAGTCAAAATTGAATTTGAAAGTAGTCAAAATTGGATGGTGTTAGAAATTTTAAAGAGGAACTCTTAAGTCTTGAGCTAAGTCAATGTTGATGTAAGTCTAGAAGTAGTGGCCAGGCTCACTAAACCCGATGAATTGAATTATTTGTGGCAAGTTATGATGAGGGGATGCAGGATACCGGGCTCGTTGAACTTCTGTTTCCATGTATTATGTTCTTATGGATCCATTTGTTCACGGCATGGTGAAGTGGCAACATAAAGGTGTGACTTTATAGGGATCCCGGGGTAAGGTCGGGTGAACCACACCACAACACACGTTGGTTTATAGATTGATCAATCGAATATGGTCCACACTTCAGGATACGACTCATACATTTTTCATGTTATGCTATGTCATGTCTGATGTATGTTATGTGTTATGTATGATATGAAATGTACGAACAAGGTTTTAAGATTATTCATGCATTCATGTTATTTTATTACGAGTATGTGCCTGCATGCGACTTTATTAGTATGTACTTTGTTATGTTACAAGATAGAGCATGCTGAGCCTCTAGGCTCACTAGGTTTAAATGGTGCAGGTGATGATCCTGTTGAGTATATTCCGACTGGCGGTGAGGACCTCTGAGCGCCCGCTGCAGCAGCTATACCCCGTGACCGCATTGATGTTATCTTTTGTTATGATACACTTTCAGTTTGTTGGTTGTAACTTGTTCATTTCAACACTTTTTGCAGTATGATTTTCAAAAAGTACGAATGAAATTACGATTTAAGATATTTATTTGATTCATGTTTTAAAGTGATGGTTTAGAAAATGTTTTAAAAGGAACGAGCCACACTTTCAGTTTATGTATTCCGCAAATGTTTTGTAAAAAAGAAATTCTAGAGTCTAAATCGTTTCAATTGGTATCAGAGCGGTGGTTCTGGTGGGATACTAGCCTCCTGCGTGGAGCTCGGAATTCGCACTACCAGTCGATGAGTTTTACTGTTTCATGATTTTTGTTTATGATCGCATGTTGTATGTTTTAGTTCTGCATGAGTTTTGGCCTTAGAGTTTTAAATTAGACGCTTAGTCATGCACTTAGATTTACGTGATAAGGTTTTGGTGTATCAGAATGCCTCCAGACGTGATAGGACCCATCAGGATGATGCTACGCCTCCTCCTCCCCCACCACGTCAGTTGACTCCGTACGAGAGGGCTAGCATGGATATGCTAACCGGAATTACTAGGCTGTTGTAGCGTTAGTCGGAAAGACCCGAGAAGTCGCGTTTCTGAGAGGTTTCGCAAGCAGGACCTAAATAGTTTGTTGGTACCACCGATCCACTTGTTGCTTAGGAGTGGATCCGATATTTGGAGACCATCTATGATTATATGGGTCTCTCGGACGCTGATAAGGTCCGTTGTGCTATTTTTATGCTGAAGGGAGATGCCGCTCTTTGGTGGAAGGGCACGGTGGTTGGTTTATTCCTGGAGAGCCTGACATGGGAGGAATTCAAGAAGGTATTATTTGTGAAGTATTTTACTGTTGATGCCCGGAGCCAGCTTATTCGGGAGTTCATGAGCCTCCGCCAGGGAGACAAGTCTGTTGCAGAGTATGTGAGGCAGTTTGAGCGGGGGTGTCACTTTGCCCTCGATTGCTACGGTGGAGAGTGAGAAGCTGCAGCAGTTCACTGATGGACTGCAACCCGACATCCGCCACGATGTCAATATGGCAGACGTGGCTGCTTATATGGCAGCGGTGAACAAGGCTACCGGTCTGAGAGAGGCCGAAAGGACATGAGGGATGACTTCAGAGGCAGCGCCAGATGCAGCAGCCTGTCAGGCGCCAGTCTTTGCAGCAGCCAGCGAAGAGACCTTTTCAGGGGCCTTCTTAGGGCTTATCTCCTCAGGGACAGTAGCAGCAGAGAACTCAGGGGCAGCAGAGGCCGTAGGGTCAGTAGAGACCTCAGCAGCAGATGACTACTGCCCCTAGACCTGGAGGGACACTGGCGTGTCCGACGTGCCATAAGAGTCATTCAGAGCAGTGCATGGCGGGCTAAGGCAGATGTTATCATTGCAAGGAGCCTGGGCATATCTCTATTAGTTGCCCTAGGAAGATGTAGTCCACTGGTCGTGTTTTCGTTATGCAGGCTGAGGCTGAAGATCCGGACACGAAATTACTAATGTATTCCATTTTATATTTCCGTACTTGTTATGTTGCTATCTGGGAGTTTTAGAATTGCATGCTAGATAGAGTACTGCTAGGAAATTCGTTGCCTTGGTTGCTAAGTAATATTAGTGAGAACTGTAGGACTTATAGGACTTGCCTTGAGAACTTTGACGGATAGGACTAGCGAACTTAGAAATGTCTTAGGCATTTAAACTACTTTTTGGAATTTAGTATGACCATAAACGCGTACCTGTGTTTCTGTTTCAGGCGAGATTCATGTGCTTGGTGTCACTACACTCGCTTTGCTAGACTCAGGGGCGACCCACTCGTTTATTTCGAGTGCGTTCACATAGAGGATGTGTATTGTTCCGGAAAACATGGGGGTAGCTCTCGTCGTGACGGTTCCGTTAGGAGAGGAGTTGACTACGTCCAGCGTCGTGCAGGGATTGACGATGACGTTCCAGGATCACGCGGTTAGAGCGGATTTGGTCGTTTTGCCGATGTCAGGATTTGACCTCATCCTAGGCATGTATTGGTTGTAGGAGTTTGGAGCAGTGATTGACTTTCAGCAGAGGACAGTGACTATCAGGCCACCAGGGCAGGAGGCCTTCTTATTTCAGGCAGCAAGGAGACCGCAGAAGCCCAGATTTATATCATTCCTACAGGCCAGGAAGCTAGTTGAGCTCAGATGTCAGGCGTTCTTGGCCAGTGTTACCGCTTCTGGACGTTCAGCAGGCCCTTCACTATCTGATGTGGAGGTAGTCAGGGATTTTGCAGATGTATTCCCTGATGATGTAGTGGGAGTTCCACCGGATCGAGAGGTGGAGTTTTCTATTGAGCTGATGCCAGGTACATTGCCTATCTGTAAGGCACCTTATTGATTGGATCCTACCGAGATGAAGGAGCTCAAGGAGCAGATTCAGGAGTTGCTCGATAAGGGGTTCATACGCCGTAGCTTTTCTCCAAGGGGCGCGCCAGTGTTGTTTGTCAGAAGAAGGATGACAGCATGAGGTTGTGTATAGACTACCGGGAGCAGAACAGAGTCATAGTGAAGAATAAGTATCCACTACCGAGGATAGAGGATTTATTTGATCAGTTGCAGGGAGCTTTGGTGTTCTCGAAGATTGATTTCAGATATGGCTATCTTCAGCTGAGAGTTAGAGAGGAGGATGTGTCCAAGACTGCATTTCGGACACGTTACGGCCACTACAAGTTCTTGGTGATGCCATTCCGACTAACGAATGCCTCTGAGATTTCATGGATTTGATGAACAGGGTATTCAGATAGTATTTAGACCAGTTCATTATAGTTTTCATCGACGATATTTTGGTCTACTCGAGGAGCTTGGAGGATCATAGGCAGCACTTGCAGACAGCCTTGCAGACTTTGAGAGAGCACATATTTTATGCCAAGTTCAGCAAGTGCGAGTTTTGGCTGGAGCAGGTGGCATTCTTAGGGAATATTGTGTCGAGAGATGGGATTTCAGTTGACCCATCGAAGGTGGAGGCAGTGCAGAACTGGGGGATTCCAAGGAATGCAGCGGAGATTCGCAGTTTCTTGGGGCTGGCAGGTTACTATCGCAAATTTATCAAGGGCTTCTCTTCGATTTCAGTGTCCTTGACATCCCTGACCAAGAAAAATGTGATGTACGTGTGGAGTCCTGATTGTCAGAGGAGCTTTGATCAGCTGAAGGAGGCCCTTACTTCAGCACCAGTGTTAGCTATGTCAGTGGACCAAGAGGAGTTTGTGGTTTATACAGATGCTTCTCTGAGAGGTTTGGGTGCAGTTCTGATGCAGGGTGGTAAGGTTATTTATCAAGGGCTTCTCTTCGATTTCAGTGTCCTTGACATCCCTGACCAAGAAAATGTGATGTACGTGTGGAGTCCTGATTGTCAGAGGAGCTTTGATCAGCTGAAGGAGGCCCTTACTTCAGCACCAGTGTTAGCTATGTCAGTGGACCAAGAGGAGTTTGTGGTTTATACAGATGCTTCTCTGAGAGGTTTGGGTGCAGTTCTGATGCAGGGTGGTAAGGTTATTGCTTATGCGTCGAGGCTGCTGAAGAGCTATGATCAGAACTATCTGACACATGATTTGGAGCTTGCAGCAGTAGTGTTCGCTTTGAAGATTTGGAGGCACTACTTGTACGGCGAGAAGTGTCAGATATTCACCAACCACAAGGTGCCGAGTACTGGACAGTTGAGAGCCGAGATCTTATCTGAGGCTCATGCATCGACGTACTCCATCCACCCAGGGAGTACGAAGATGTACAGAGATTTGCAGACGCTGTATTGGTGGTCGGGGATGAAGAAGGATATTGGGAGATTCGTGTGTGTGTGCTTGACTTTTCAGCAGGTCAAGGCGAAGCATCAGCGATCGGCAGGGTTGTTGCAGCCACTCCCTATTCCCGAGTGGAAGTGGGAGCATATCACGATGGACTTTGTGATTGGATTTCCCAGGACTCCCAGAGGATACACGGCGATATGGGTGATTGTGTACAGACTCACCAAGTCAGCGTATTTCTTACCGTTAAAGACTACTTTCACCCTGATGTTGTACGCAGAGCTTTACATCAGAGATGTTGTCAGACTGCATGGCATACCAGTCTCTATTGTGTCTGTCAGAGACACCCGATTTACGTCTACGTTGTGGAGGGGTTTACATGCCGCTTTGGGGACTATATTGGCGTTCAACATTGCATTTCATCCGTAGACAGATGTCCAGTCGAAGAGGGTCATCCAGATTCTGGAGGATTTGCTGAGAGCTTGTTTGATTGATTTCCAAGGTACGTGGGACTCAAGGTTGCCGTTTGTAGAGTTCACGTACAACAACAGCTTTCAGACATCGATTGGGATGGCTCCGTATGAGGCGCTGTACGGGGAGGAGATGCAGATCTCCCGTGCACTGGGACGAGGTTGGAGAGAGAGTGCTGACTGGGCCGGAGTTAGTACAGCAGACAACAAATATTGTGACGAGGATTCGTGATCGGATGAGGACAGCTCTGAGTCGTCAAAAGAGTTATTCCGATCAGAGATGACGAGATCCGGAGCTAGCTGTTGGGGATCATGTGTTTGTGAGGATATCGCCCATGAAGGGCGTGATGCGCTTTGGCCGGAGAGGCAAGCTCAACCCGAGGTTTATTGGGTCATTCGAGATTTTGGAGAGGGTTGGTACTCTAGCGTATCGAGTAGCGTTACCACCCAGCGGTTCATAATGTCTTCCATATCTCGATGCTGCGGAAGTATGTTCGAATCCGTCACACGTTTTGGATTTTGAGCCGATCCAGTTAGAGCCAGACCTATCATTTGAGGAGCGACCAGTACAGATTCTAGCTCGGGAGGAGCGCAGGCTGAGAGCACAGAGTATTCCGATGGTCAAGGTCCGGTGGCAGAATCACTCGAAGGATGAAGCTACCTGGGAGACTGAGGCCGATATGCGGACGGTCTTCCATATCTCGATGCTGCGGAAGTATGTTCGAATCCGTCACACGTTTTGGATTTTGAGCCGATCCAGTTAGAGCCAGACCTATCATTTGAGGAGCGACCAGTACAGATTCTAGCTCGGGAGGAGCGCAGGCTGAGAGCACAGAGTATTCCGATGGTCAAGGTCCGGTGGCAGAATCACTCGAAGGATGAAGCTACCTGGGAGACTGAGGCCGATATGCGGACGTGCTACCCAAAGTTATTTGGTACATACTTAATTTCGTGGACGAAATTCCTATAAGGGGGGTGAGAGTTTTAACGCCTAGAAATTCCTGACTACGTAGAAATGAGTGCATGACTAGGGGAAAATAGTTTTAGATGATTACATGCCATTTCATGTGATTTAATTATGATTTTATGTTGCATTATATGTATGTCTTGTTTTTCATCCTGTTTGAGTTACGGACGCGTGGACGAGACTAGGGACGAGCATAATGAAAATAATTTGATATTTTTAAGTTATTAGATTTTTAAGAAAAAAGTATTATTTTTTTAGCAATAATTTTTGAAAATTGGGGTTTTTATAATTATTTTGGAGGGGAGTCCGTTTTTCGCCTATACGGGCTGTTTTATTGGATTTTAAGGTGTTTTAAAATTTGACAGGTTATTATGAAAATTAGAAGTTTTAAAATCTTGGTTTAGAGTTTTAATTGACTTGGAGACTTAAGTGAGGGGTAAGCATGTAAAAATCTCTTTTCTTTTCTTAATTAAGCTTTAGGGGTCAAGCTTGTCACCCAATTATTTTCCAAAACACAAAAATTACTCTAAACCTAGCCTCCTCACCATCAAACAGCCATCCCCTCCTCTTCTCCCCATAGCCTCGAAATTTACAAGATCTTGGTGATTCAAAGGCGGTCCGGTCCATATCTCGTGTCCTCTACGTCGGTAACTCGCAGATCTCAATTTTCTCCAAGTGAGACTTGTAATATCGATTCCTTTTCTCACCATTTAAGCCATAGTAAACTGGTTTTAATGTTCAATGCATGATTTGTATGTGATTTTATGAGATCTATGCATAATTTTTGAGATCCATGCATGAATCATGATTTTCAACATGTATTTCATTCGTTTCTTGATATGCTTCGGTCATGGGCGGTTCATGGGGCTAGGTTTTGGTCCAAGGGTGGTCCAGTTAGTTAGTCCATCGATTTACAATCACGTATGTCCCAACGGGAAGAGATTTGGCAAAGGAATGAATTAGTTACGCACGTGTTTTGGCTTGTCGTCTGTGCGTGACAGTAGAGTTGCTGGGGTCGATTACGTCGATACATGAAGTCTGTGTGGTCAAGGTTAATTTCATGGGATATATTATTGAGTTAGGGTCACGTAGGTCCAAATGGGAAGCAATTTGGTCAATGAATGAATTAGTTATGAATTTTATGGCTAGCACGTGTCCTGGTTGTAGTCTACGCACGGGCAGTGGGTTTGCGGGCATCGTTTTGGTCATGTAGTGAATCATTTTTGAGTTTCATTTGTTTCACTGACTTTTATATTGAGTTAAGGTGATGTGGGCCTAAAAATGGAGTGATTTGGTTAAGAAATAGATTTTTAATGATTTTATCCGTTATGTCGCTCGAAATGAGCCTCGTCGGGTCATTTTTGTGAAAATTAAGATATCGAGTCTTAGAATTTGCCAAAATTCATGGATGAATTTATTTGATATTTTAAGAATATTCTAAGATGTTTTCCAGTTTTTTTATAATTTATTTGATTTATGAGATTTTTGACAATTTTTGATGGCAAATCAATGCCTAGAAAATTATTTTTAGCATGTGATTTTTTTTTAAATTTCCATGGCTGGACCGGGTCCGTTAGTCGAGGTTCGAGTCAAAATATTTTAAATTTGGTCCGAATTATTTTAATATCGGACCGGTTTTTTTAATTTTAAGTCAAATGTCCAATTTTAAAGAAAATGGTCAATGATTTTAAATCGAGTCAAACTTTAATTTGATTGGGTTTGATGTTTATTTTAAGTTTTAAAGTCAAAATTAGAGTCTTTGGATTTTTAATTTAGTCAAAATTTATTATGGATTTTAATTTGGTCAAAATTGGTCATTTGGTCATAATTGGTCATTTGGGTCAAAATTGATTAAATCATCTTTTTAAAAAAATTCAAAATTGGTTAAATTGATTTTGAAATTAGTCAAATTTAGTCCTTTGATTTTAAAGTCAAAATTGAGTTTGAAAGTAGTCAAAATTGGATGGTGTTAGGAATTTTAAAGAGGAACTCTTAAGTCTTTGGCTAAGTCAATGTTGATGTAAGTCTAGAAGTAGTGGACCAGGCTCCTGAACCACTCCTTGGCCGAAGTAGAAAATATAGAAGCCCGTGAATGTATATGTAATATTCTATGTACGTAAATGTTTTAAAGTAAATGATTGAATATTCATTGACGGGCTAAGCTTTTAAACTTGCATACTTTTACGAAATTCACGCATCATGAATGTTTTATGGAACGTTAAAGGAATGTTCTTTTAAAAGACAAAACCCGATGAATTGAATGATTTGTGACAAGTTTATGATGAGGGGATGCGGGATACCGGGCCCGTTGAACTTCTGTTTCCATGTATTATGAGCTTATGGATCCATGTGCTCACAGCATGATGAAGTGGCAGCATAGAGGTGTGACTTTATAGGGATCCCGAGGTAAGGTCGGGTGAACCACATCGCTGTGTACGTTGGTTTATTGATTGATCAATCGAATATGGTCCACACTTCAGGATACGACTCATACGTTTTTCATGTTATGCTATGTCATGCCTTATGTAAGTTATATGTTATGTATGATATGAAATGAACAAGGTTTTAAGATTATTCATGCATTCATGTTATTTTATTACGAGTATGTGCCTGCATGCGACTTTATTAGTATGTACTTTGTTATGTTACAAGATAGAGCATGCTGAGCCTCTAGGCTCACTATGTTTAAATGGTGCAGGTAATGATCCTGTTGAGTATATTCTGACTGTCGGTGAGGACCTCTGAGCTCCCGCTGTAGCAGCTATACCCCGTGACCGCATTGATGTTATCTTTTGTTATGATACACTTTCAGTTTGTTGGTTTTAACTTGTTCATTTCAGCACTTTTTGCAGTATGATTTTCAAACAGTACGGTTGAAATTACTATTTAAGATATTTATTTGATTCATGTTTTGAAGTGATGGTTTAGGAAATGTTTTAAAGGGAAAGAGCCACACTTTCGGTTATGTATTCCGCAAATGTTTTAAAAAAAAATTTCTAGAGTCTAGTTCGTTTAAGTTGGTATCAGAGCGGTGGTTCTGGTGGGGTACTAGCCTGCTGCGTGGAGCTCGGAAGTCGCACTACCGGTCGGTGAGTTTTACTTCTCTCTTTTATTTATCGATATCTCCAGATCTAAAACCTCCTTTTTGTCTCTTTATCTGTACCATTATCAGATCTGAAGTCTTGTCTCCTTTACAGATATATCCCCCTTGGTAGAAACGTAATTCTGCCAGATCTGAAATCTTTGAAATAACTGAATATCTGGAAACCATAATCTGATCTGACTTTTTTTCCCGAAGTCTGACAAATAACAATTGATATACTTGAATAGATTTTGTAACCAAATATGAGTATGTTTCTTATCGGATCTGTTAACATAGCCTTTGAACCAAAATATGATATCCTCTGATCTGATATGATACAAAAGCCTCTGTACTGAAACTGATACTGAAATACTTGACCCGATAACTGTCATTACCCAAATATCTGAGACACCCAAATCTGACAATCTTCTGATCTGAAATACTCTCTAAAATCTTCAACCCAAATAAATCAAATCTGATACATGCTCTTCCTCATTCAACCACGAGTACTAACGGTCCAGATCTGAAATACTTCCTTCTCTTTTGCGAATACTTAACATACAGATCTTAGTCTTATGTTCAGTTCTTAGCCTATTTTTTTTATCACCAAAACTTACAAATTTTATCTTAACAACTGAGCTATTGCAGCTCAAGTAATAAATAACCAGATCGCTTGTTCTTTGATCGAGCTGGTTTCAACGACCAGCTAGAACCAGGCTCTTGCATTGCGCTGGTTTAGCACCGAGCTGGTCATATTCAAAAGCGATCCGATTCAGCATCCACCTGGAACCAGCTTAGTTATCGCAATCTGGTTTCAGCGTCTAGCTGGATCCAACGTCTTTTACTCGATCTGGTTATTCTCTCTAAGTGCTGGTTATTGACTAAATAACTTCTGCATACATTAACAGAGGGTAAATCAATCCTAACAAGTGGTATCAGAGCAGGTTGTTCTTGAATAGTGCATTTTCTTTTCGAAAAATGTTTTAAACAGCTATAAAATATTTGTGTGCTCTGATAGTCATTCGAAAGCTTGTCTATGTTGCAAAATTTTTAAGGTTTTCAAAACTCATTGCATATGATGGATAGGGGGAGGAATGTCTATTGATTTGCAGAGCGATTTCTCGTAAGTAAAGTGCGGCAACATCTCTTCTGACGAGCTGACAGATTACGTGAGGTCTGTGGACGCCAAGATATTTATGGCTGGGCGAGGCTAAGTGTCAGGCCTCGTGCTCACAACAGATAAACACATGCGGAAGCTATCAAAAAGTGGGTAAAATTTTCGCTTTTAGGCCCAACGGTTTTAAACATATAATTTAAAATACAGCGATACTTAAAATAAGTTTCCCAAATCATAAAACAATCAACAACAAAGCATACATAATTCAAATATGTATCATACTCCCCTACGGGTACAACAACAAAGCGCAGGGCATCCCCCTGGCTAATTGATACATATATATATATATATGCTATATGCTACTGGGACACACTAGCCACCTCCTGGGGCACCACCAGCTGGGTTGAAACCACGACCAGCTGTAGAACCTGGGTTTCCTGAAAACAACGCAACAAAGAAACAAAACAAGCCCCGGAGGGACATTGGGTCAAACCCCAGTACGGAGAGCAATAATACAACAGAAATAAACAGCAAGGAATGAAATGCAGGTGCTATGCATGAGACGCCGAATCACAACGGAAAGCTCGACCCTCGAAGGAGCTAAGGAACTCAAACATAGCTCCAAGAATTATCAACAACATACAGTGGCCACGGGGTGTGTCCACATTGTGGTAGTGAGCCACTCGCCATGACACAACACCCACTTACCAGATGCATCAAACAACTCAACCTGCTGTTGCCTCGCCCATGAACTGTGGTAGTTAACCACTCGGCGCATGGTGGCTATGATCCCAGCAGGGAGATGAGAGTGCGATATTGCCGCTCTCCCTCACGAATTCCAGCTTCTAAAACTGGTACGAATTGGAAGAGCTTCTCGAGAGGAGTCCAACGCTACCTCGCACGAGCAAAACAACCACCGGAAACGACGGGAAATAGCCGGAAAAGCTCACGGCTGAACAGTGCTCTAGGTTTCGAAGGATAAGGAACGAAAGGCTGGAAAATTTGCTAAGTATGGGAAATGATATCACAAAATCGAAGACCAAGTCTTCCTATAAATAGCACTTGCAACGACAGGAAATCAATACCAATAATTGTCTACAGACAAAATCAGCAGGAACACTACAAACAGCAGACGCAAAGAACCAACTGCTGATTCTCAATCAACGCTACACCATCGCAAAACAAACCAACGGCTGATTCTCAAAACGGCGTCGCGCCAACTTACTCAAACGACGTCGCACAGGATATCACACCAGCAGCTGGGTATCCAGTCGCAAGAACAAAACAACGCAACGCTTCTCTCTGCTGGTTCCAGTCGCAACCTCAAAACGCAGCGTTGCAACTAACTGAAACGACGTCGCTCCACTGACGTCATCCAGTCGCTAGCTCTCGCGAAATACCAGCAGCAAGCAATAACGGCGAAACTCACTCGCAGCTGGACTCCCAGTCGCAACAACGAAACGACGATGTTTCCTCTTCGAGCTACAGGAAAGTTGACCCGCGTTGACATCTACATCTGCTGATCAACCAGCAGGAACACACACGCGATCTACCAGCTGGTACCAGACGCAACATCGAAACGACGTCGCGCCAACTAATCTAAACGCAGTCGTGTTTCCCTCAACGCAACTACACTAACGCACCTGCTGAACACAACACGCAACCAAACTTCACTCAAACGACGGCGTTTCAGGAATCTCGCGCTAAAACACGCTTCGACTGGTTTTGCCACCGACCAGCTGCTAGCTCACAACACCAGCTGACACGTCAACCAGCAGGTACCTCAAATATGCGAAAATACAAAATCTCCAGAATTGTTCAACACACGAAATGGAACCCGAAAATGCAACTCAAACACTCAAATAGAGATCTTAAACCAGCAGAACCTCTATTTATCGATTCATTCCAACGATAAATCTCAATTACAAATCCAGGCTCACATTTACTCTACCACTAAAAAGGATTTCGTACCTCGAAAATCAAAACACAATCTGAAAGCACACACAACAACTGAAACTCGAAGCAACAAAAAGAACTAAGCAGAAACTCGCCCAACACAAGGCCAAGAGTTCAAGATAACTGAGCAAACAAATCACAACAACTAAGGAAGGAAAACAGCAAAAACTACTAGCTACTGGAAAATATAGCCTAACAGCTACTCAAACAGATGCGGCCACTCCCGCTGCATCTTTTCTTCCAGCTCCCAAGTAGCTTCTTCCCTACCATGTTTGCTCCACTGCACCATCACCAACGGAATGGTCTTATTCCTCAACTGTTTCTCTTTTCTGCCAAGGATCTGCAAAGGATATTCCTGATAGCTCAACGACTGATCTAGCTCTACCTTGTCAGTTCCAAGCACATGAGACGGATCAGGCTCGTACTTCCTCAACATGGAAACGTGAAAGACGTCATGCAAAGAAGATAACTCGGACGGCAACAACAAACGATACGCCAAAGGGCCAATCCTCTCGACAATCTCATACGGACAAACGTAACGAGGGGCTAACTTTCCCTTGCGTCCAAAGCGCATCACACTACGAAACGAAGAAACCTTGAGAAATACACGATCACCAACCTGAAACTCAAGAGGTCGACGCCTCTTATTCGCATAACTGGCTTGGCGATCCTGGGCAGCTTTCATCCGCTGTCTAATAAGATCGACATGATCTTTCATTTGCTGCACAAAGTCAGGGGCAGATAGCTGCTTCTCCCCCACTTCTTCCCAACACACTGGCGATCTGCACTTGTGGCCATACAAAGCCTCGAAAGGCGCCATGCCAATCGTTACTTGGTAGCTGTTATTATACGAAAACTCAACCAAAGACAACGCGTCTTGCCAACTACCTCCGAAATCCAACACAACAGCACGCAACATATCCTCTAACGTCTGGATAGTTCGCTCAGATTTGCCATCTGTCTGGGGATGATACGCGGTACTCATAGCCAATCTAGTGCCCAAAGCTGTCTGCAAACTCTTCCAAAACCTGGAAGTAAACCTCAGATCTCGGTCAGACAGGATTGAAACAGACACATCGTGCAATCTAACGACAAAATCAACGTACAGCTTCGCCATCTTCTTCAACGAGAAGGTCATCCAATAGGGAATGAAATGTGCAGACTTAGACAAACGGTCTACAACTACCCAAACAGCATCGCATCTTCGGATTGAACGAGGCAAATGCGTTACGAAATCCATCACAATGTGCTCCCAATTCCATTGGGGCACTTCCAAACTCTGCAACAGACCCCCAGGTCTCATCCTTTCGGCCTTTACCAACTGACATTTCAAACAACGAGCGACAAAACCAGCAACATCGCTCTTCAGGCCAGCCCACCAAAAGTGCGGCTTCAAAGCATGGTACATCTTCCGTGCACCAGGATGAACACTATGTCTGCTACAGTGCGCTTCTCGAAGGATCTCTTCCCTCAAATCAATCAAATTGGGCACAACCAACCTGCCCCGGAAACGCAAACAACCATCGGACGAGACAGAATAGTCCTCAAGTTCGCCAGTCCTGACTTTCAACTTCAACTCGTGGATTGACGGATCGGTCCTCTGAGCTGCTCGAATGCTAGAAACAATCTACGGTTCCACTTGAAAAGATGAAACCATCACGCAATCCTCAGCCGGGTAGAATCTCCAACCCGTAGTGTTAAGATGCTCTTGATCCTTAGAGATGTACAACGACGCAAGCATCTCACTAGCCTTCCTGCTCAACGCATCAGCCACTACGTTCGACTTCCCAGGCTGGTATTTAATCTCACAGTCAAAATCCTTAAGCAGCTCCATCCACCGACGCTGTCTCATGTTCAAGTCAGGCTGCGAAAACAGATACTGCAAACTCTTGTGGTCGGAGTACACCACAAACAGCTCGCCATACAAGTAGTGACGCCAGATCTTTAACGCAAAGACCACCGCTGCTAACTCCAAATCATGAACTGGGTAACGAGTCTCGTGCGGTTTCAACTACCGCGAGGCATACGCAATGACTCTACCATTCTGCATCAGCACACAACCCAATCCATTTAGCGAAGCGTCGGAACAAACAACAAAACCACCTGAACCGGACGGCACTGGGTGAGATCATCAACCAGAGAACAGAAACCACCTCAGATACCAGTTTGAACTTAAGCATATACAAGGAATGGTTTAAACAAAGTTCAAGCTGATTTGCTGCAACGTCTACATCAAAACAGAACTCAATTTAAGCAAAGGCTGCAGCATATTAAATGAAGAGAGCTGAAAGTCTACAAAGCCTGCAATTGTATTAAATGCTAAAGGACACAAGGTACAACACTGTCATAACTTTACAGAAGCCTTTACAACGGCTACACCTTTGTGTCCAACGGATAGAATTGCACAAGATGGGCTATATCAAGACCAGAAGCTGGCAGCAGTAAAGTGTGGGTGCGCCATAACAGAGAAAGACATCGAGCTGGTTTCAACAACCAGCTAGAACCAGGCTCTTGCACTGCGTTGGTTTAGCGACGTGATGGTCATACACACAAGCTATCCGGTTTCAGCATCCAGCTGGAACCAGCTTAGTGATCGCAATCTGGTTTCAGCATCTAGCTGGATCCAGCGTCTTTTACTCGATCTGGTTATTTCCTCTAAGTGCTGGTTATTGACTAAATAACTTCTGCATACATTAACAGAGGGTAACTCGATCCTAACATTAAAAGCTTAGCCCGTCAATATATATTTAATTCTTTCCTTTAAAACATTATCATACATAACATACTACATATATAATTAAAAATTTATTCACGGGCTTCTACATTTTTTACTACTCCGGTCAAGGACTGGTTCAGGAGCCTGACCCACTACTACTTAGCCCAAAAAGAACCTAGACTTAACTTAAAATTGGAACTTGGCCTAATACATGACTTGACCCAAAACTTGAAATTAACTTTTAAAATTTTCTAAAATACTCCATCCTTTACTAAAAATCAACTATTTAAAATTTTGGCTAAATAAAAACCCATTGACCAATTTTGACTAAATAAAATCTCAAATGCTAAAATTTTGACTTTAAAACTTGAAAATAAAATATTAGGTCCAACAAGAATAAAAATTTTGACTACATATCTGAATTTAAAAAATTTGACCAAAATATTCTTAAAATTGGACTCTATACTTTAAAATTGAATTTTAAAAAGTTTATAAAATATTCACTTCTTCACTTTAAAATCAAACATTAAATTTGACAAAAATCCCATAAATCAAATAAATTATAAAAGTGCTGGAAAACATCTTAAAATATGCTTAAAAAATCAAATAAAGTCATCCATGAACTTTGGCAGCCCCTAAGACTCGATATCTTAATTTTCACAAAAATGACCCGACGAGGATCATTTCGAGCGACAAAACAGAAAAAATCATTAAAAATCCATTTCTTAACCAAATAACTCCCTGTTTCAACCCACATCACCCAAATCATCTTATTAGACACTGGAACAAACTAGACTTAAAATTGATTCAGTACGTGACCAAATCGATGCCCGTAAACCCACTGCCCTCGCGCAGACTGCATCCAGGACACGTGCTAGCCATAAAATTCATAACTAATTCGTTCCTCGACCAAATCGCTTCCCATTTGGTCCTACGTTACCCTAACTCAATGAGCTATCTTTTGAAATAAACCTTGACCAATAAGACCACATAGTGACATATACGACCCATACAACTCTACTATCGCGCACAGACGACAAGCCAGGACACGTGCTGATCATAAAATTCATAACTAATTCATTCCTTGACCAAATCACTTCCCGTTTGGACCTACGTGATCCTAGCTCGATTGACTAACTATCGTAACTACCCTTGGACCGAACCCTATCCCCATGAACCACCCATGACCAAAGCTTCACAAGAATAGAATCAAATACGTGCTAAAATCGTGATGCCTGCATGGATCTCAAACAACAAACATAGATCTAATCAATTCACATACAAATCATGCACATCCTTTTAAAAAACAGTATACTATGATTTAAATTGTGAGAAAAGGAGAGATAGAACATGCCTGGCTTGGAGAAAGATGAGATCTATGAGTTACCGACGTGTAGGACGCGAGATCGGGACAAGACCGCCTTTGAATCACCCTAGAACTTGAAGAAAACGTAGGGGCTGCTTGAGGGATGAGGGTACGGATCTAAGGAGGAGGAGTGGAGGCTAGGTTACAAAACTTTTGTGTTTGAAAGCATGGGTGTGACACAAATGACCCCTAATACTTGATTAAGAAAATTAAATGGGTTTTTACTACTCTATTTTACCACTAAGTTACCATGTTAATCAAAATTCTAATCCATGCTTTAAAACCTCTAGTTTTCAAAATAAAGATCTCCCCAAATTTTAAAATACAATAAAGACCAATAAAACATCCCGTATAGGCGAAAAACGGGTTTTCCTCAAAAATAATAATAAAAGACCCAATTTTCGGAAATTTGCTACTTAAAATAATAAATTTATCCTTAAAAATCTAAGGACTTAAAAATCCCAAATTATTTTCACCTCGATCGTCCCTATTCTCGTCCACGCGTCCGTAACTCAAACAGACTGGAAACAGACATGCATACCATGCAACATAAAAATCATAAATAAATCACATAAAATGGCATGTAATCATCTAAAATCACTAGTCGTGCACTCATTTATACGTATTCTTGAATTTCTAGGTGTTACACCGGTACTCATAATTAAATATTAAGCACATAATTAGTGATTAATGTGAAAGCTTAAAAGCGGGTTAAATTTTTTCATTTCGGCCCGATACAAAAATAATAAATAAAAATATTCGAATACTCAAAATAAATATAATAACTCATTTAAAAATTGATTGCAACCACATGCAGAGCTAACATGCTCACCATACATACATAAACTCAGATAATAAATAACATCCAATCTCCCAGTTAACAAATCAAGTATATTAAAATCCAACAGTCAACAACGTCAAGTCAAATATAACAACAACTACTACTCAAGGCATCCCTTATTACTTGACAATATATAGATATACATATATAACTGGGACACTCGATCAACTCCTAAGTGACTCCACTAGCTGACGAACCTCCTGGCCTCGCTAAAGTACCTGGATAACCTGAAATGGTACAACAAAACCAAAACAGCCCCAAAGGGAAGAGGGGTCAAACCCCGGTATGGAGAACAACGTCAAACATCAAGTGAAGTGCGTATGATATATGCAATGCATGATCGGTAACAAGAAACATCGGGTACGAAAACGGGGGCCAAACGAAACGGTCAACAACAACATCTGGCGGCGTCATCGGGAATTCGGGAGCTACACGGGTGTTCCCATTGAAAAATAGATGTGGCTTATCATCGAGAGTGATGGGAGCTACCCGCCCGGCCACGACGACAAACAAAGGTGCACTATAACCACCCGCCATCATCTATCCAGGCCACAACAAGATGAGGGGGTGGGAGCGACCCGGTGCGTCCGCAGAGATCTCCCTTGAGAATAAGATACACAAAAAAACTCCACGAGAGTACAACCCAAAGCAAAGCATCAAAACACGACTGACAAGAATTCTCAAGGCTCAATATGCAAATGCACATGCTCAATGCCATGACATGTATATGCACAATCACATGTCAATTTAACACATGCAACAACATAGATTCAACACATATCACATAATCATACTCTACGAAAGTTGTAATTACATGCTGATAGATCAAAAACAGAGTCCCACCTAAGCTGAATCAGCATGGATCATAGCTGCACGCGATCTGAATGTAGAAAAATAAAAACTGCGAGAGCTGCAATAGCTCCATTTCTTGAAATCTATGAGCACCGAGAAGTATATCAGATATGGAATAAAACCAAGCGGAAAACATCTGAATATACTCCATAAAAATTGAAAGCTGTTTAAAATGTGCGATGCAAGTATGTATGCTGAAAGCTGTAAATAACTCATCTGTTTGTTTATGAAAGTTCGAAGCTCAATCTCCTACGTCTCCCCTTCTTAAGATTTCCACTAGAAGACTTTGATTATTACATCCTTTATAACAACCCGATCCCAATAGCCGCGACTATGAGAACTCCTAGCAGTCCACGCTACACACCATCCCACAAGCTGTGTGAATTGCATCACTAAGAAAATGTTTAACGTCTCTGTTAAAAGACTAAAAACACTAGTTTTATGTCTTGTGCGAGACCTCACTCAGCTTATCTTTTTTGCACAACTCTCGTAAGTGTGAGTGTGTGTGTGTGTGTGTGTGAGATTCATAGTGTAAGCTCACTCTCTCTAGTATTAAATCTTACACACTAGGTAAGGTGCTCTCTGAGCTGACGTCTTCTTCTTCAAGACTGTAAGGTGTCAAACAATTTTGTTTAAGCTCTCTCTCTCTCTGAAATTGTGTTCCTCACTCTTTTCTTTTTGTTCTTTCCTTTTTGTTATCTCTGCACCTCTCATTCTCTCTTTTCTTTTTGTTCTTTCCTTTTTTGTTATCTCTGCATCTCTCGTGTCTGTATCGCTCTGTATATATTTCGTTGTATATTCTCTACTTCATTTTGAATCTTCAGTGTATATGTATCCTTTGATGAATTATGATCGTTGGAGGATTACCATACTGGTGCCTATCAATCTGATCTTCGACCGTGACATAAGGCACTTTCACTTTCGGCTTTCAACGGCTCTTTCAGCTCTAGCGAAGTTCAAAGACTCTTTCAGCTTGGACAAGTGCAGTTTTGTCCTCGCTTGTTCTATTCTTTGCTCGTATGGTCTAAATTACTTTGCTTGACCAGATCTGGCATGATCTCCTATGCTACTCCTCTGAGCTGGTCCCTGAGCTGATCCTCTGATCTGATATTTGCTTCTTCTTCTTTTTTCTCTGAGCTATTTCTGTGCTTCTTCTCAAATCTGCTTTCTTACCTGCTCTATTCTGCTCTAAGATGTTTCATTTTTCTTTCTTCAGCTCTGAGCTATTTCGTTCTTCTATGTACAGCTCTAAGCTGTTTCGTTCTTCTCTTTATAGCTCTGAGCTGTGCTGTTGTGATCTGGTCTGTGCTGCTTTAGTTCATTCAGCTTTGAGCTGATCTTGACGATGCCTCCAGTTCGTTAAGCTCTGAGCTAATTCGACACTATTCTGATTCTTTCTGTGCTGCTCCAGCTTAGACCTCATCCATGCATGCTTAACTCAACAATACCCCGCCCCCAAAGAAGTGTTGAAAATGCTTCTTGGGATTCTCGAACCCCTGACGTCACTCTGATACCAATTGATAGGATCGAAAACAGATCCCGCCTAAGCTGAATCAACACGGAGCAGAGCTGCATGCAATCTGAATGTAGAAAAATAAAAACTACGAGAGCTGCAATTGCTCCAATTCTTGAAATCTAAGAGCACCAAGAATTATATCAGAACTGGTATAAAAACCAAACGGAAAACATCTGGATATACTCTCTAAAAATTGAAAGCTGTTTAAAATGTGTGATGCAAGTATGTATGCTGAAAGCTATAAATAACTCATCTGTTTGTTTATGGAAGTTTGGAGCTCAATCTCCTATGTCTCCCCTTCTTCCTTTGCTGGAAGGTTTCCATTAGAAGACTTCGCTTATTACAACCTGTGTAACAACCATATCCCAACATCCGTGACTTTGAGAAGTCCTAGCACTGCATGCTACACATCAGCCCGCAAGCTGTGTGAACTGCAAACGCTAGTTATATGTCTTGTGCGAGACCTCACTCAGATTATTTGTTTCGCTCTGCTCTCATAAGTGTGAGTGAGTGTGTGTTTGTGAGATTTATAATGTAAGCCCACTCTCTCTAGTATTAAATCTCACACACTCGGGAAGGTTCTGTCTGAGCTGTCGTCTTCTACTCCAAGAATGTAAGGAGTCAAACAGTTTTGTTTAAGCTCTCTCTCTCTGAAATTGTGTTCTTCTCTCTTTTATTTTCTTTCTTTCCTTTTTCATTATCTCAGCGTCTCTCGTGTCTATATCGCTTTGTATATATTTTGTTGTATATTCTCTACATCGTTTGAATCTTTAGTGTATATGTAGCCTTTGATGAATTATGACCGTTGGAGGATTACCATAACTGGTGCCTATCAATCTAATCTTCACCCGCGACATAAGGCTCTTTCCACTTTCGGCTTTCAATGGATCTTTCAGCTCTGACGAAGTTCAAAGACTCTTTCATCTCGGACAAAGTGCAGCTTTGTCCTCGCTTGTTCTGTTCTTTGCTCGTACGGTCTAACTTACTTTGCTTGACCAGCTCTGGCCTGATCTTCTATGCTATTCCTCTGAGCTGATCCTCTGACCTGCTCTGGATTCTTCTTCGTTTTTCTCTATGCTGTTTTTGCGCTTCTTCTCTAATCTGCTTTCTTATCTGCTATATTCTGCTATAAGCTGTTTTGTTCTTCTTTATTTAGCTCTGAGTTGTTTCGTTCTTCTCATTACAACTTTGAGCTGTTTCCTTATTCTCTGTACAGCTCTGAGCCGTGCTGCTATGATCTGATCTGTTCGGCTCCAGTTTGTTCAGCTCTGAGCTGATCTTGATGATGCTTCCAGTTCGTTCAGCTCTGAGCTGCTTCGACACTATTATGATTCTGTCTATGCTGCTCCAGCATAGACATCTGAGCCTATCTGTGTCAGATCTGATTTGCCTAATATGATCTATCTTCTACTCTGTTCTAACTTGTGCGATCTGCTTTTGATCTGTTCTAAGATGATCTAGTTGCCTGAGCTGATCTTCCCTGAACTGATACACTCTAATATTATCGAGGCTTCTTCTTCTTCGCTGAACTGTGCTCTTTGTTTAAACAGTGCACTTATTCATATTGCAGCTCTTGTCTGATCTGATCTGCTACAGCGCACTTCTTCAACTTGCAGCTCTTGTTTGATCTGATCTGCTATAGCGCACTTCTTCAGCTCGCAGCTCTTGTTCGATCCGATCTGCTACATCGCACTTCTTCAGTTCGCTGCTCTTGTCCGATCTGATCTGCTTTCAGATTAGATCTACGTACTCGTGTAGATCGTCAGTAAAATAAGAGAAAGTTTTATGTTCATCAAAATCCAGATTTGATCTGTTACACAGATCCAACACGTGCTCCATCCGTACCTGATAGTAATCTTACCAAATACCTCACACTAGCTCGCTGGCCAACGAGATGGAGAAATCTCGACATAAACTCCACTACACTAACGGCTCGAAAAACTAACAACAGATCACGCACGAACCAACATTGTAGAGCAGGGTGGATAAATCACGCCAGAAACCACAAGAGTATCCAGCAACTCGGGAAGCTTACACATAGACTACCGAACACCCTGAACTAGAAATAACTACAACATCTCAAAATTTGTTTCCTCTAAACAAAATCAGCTTGAAAAAATTAACCAGAATATGATCTAGGGAAAATCAGCCCAGGCTAGCTCAATTAGAACTCTGGCTACTAAAACTAGTCCTGAACTAAGCTAAGAACAAAGGATAACAAGTACGACTCGATGTTACCTAAAGCAAAGAACAAATCGGTCGGAAAGAGCAAAAACCAGTACACCTCGACTAACGTCTCGCTACCTACTCTGGCCAAACAACGGTCTCAAGATTGGTAGGGAAATGACGGGTTTGGAGAGAGGATTCCAACGGTACCAACCTTTCTCCAAGATGAGCCGTGTACCACCGGCTATTGAAAAAGATAAGGTTCGGGTGAACAATATCAAGGGTTTCTCGAAGGGGTAACAACTCTGGCTTTGAAGGATAAACGAAATATCTAAGTGTCGGAAAATAACACTTGGTCAAAGTCTAAGTATATAACTTAAGTTCCCAATCTGATCTACAGTAACCACCGACTAGCTCAGGACTCTAAGCTGATACCAGCTCGGGACATCCAGCATGCGAAACACCACCACAACAGCTCAGCAACAATAGATCATCTTAGAGCTTTACAAACAGCACGGGAAATAGCAGCACACTTCACTCTCCAGCTGAGGCATCAGATTAACTCGCACTACTCGAACCAGCACGTGATAGTCAACAATACAGTACTACCAGACCAGCTTAGCTCACACCAGATCAGCTCATTGCACCAGATCAGCACAGCTCGATCAATACACAACTAGATCAGCCTAATGCACCTCGATCAGGTCAGCATGCTTGATCCAGTTCAGTTGTGCTCCATCAGATCAGCATGCTTCAATAGATCAGCTCAGTGCTCAAGTGAACAGTTCATCTTGAACCCGATCTGATCCACTCGAAACTGATTAATACAACTTAATTAACCGGAACTGATCTCCCAGGCCTCGCACAAAGTTTGCACAACTCATTCTCTCTCTCCCTCCCCTTTCTCGGCTGCCCTCTCCCTGTCGCCACCGTCGGACCTCGTTCCAGCTATCTTGGCGTGGATATTCCTTCTATGAAATCTTTGCTGGTTTTCTAGTGCAAACCAGTAAAGGAGTTAGGATTCCGGTCATGGACCAAATTAGGCGTTGTACTTGTTCAACTGTTCTGTGGACTGTTCGGAGTTGGGCGCCAAGTCGCCCAAAGGTAAACAATTCAACATCCTATGAATGCATTAATTGTTTAATAATTTGATTCACGTATGAGCATCCCTGATGCAAGAATTTTAAACTTTTGCTGCGCCATCAGGGGTGTGATCCGGATCCGTCGCTACATCAACAGTGGTATCAGAGCTTCAGGCTCAAAGCGGTCATACATTAATTTCATTAAAATTTCATTGAAACCTTGAGTTTTTTTAAAAAAATACAGTGATCGGTCGCCATGTCACTGTATTTTTTTAAAAAAACGTCGTTGTGTGTCCGCCATGCAAAAGCTGTGTGCTCACCATGCACCCATTGCGGTTCACGCATGATGCGGCGCGCATCGCAAAGACTATTGCACGCTCGTTGCGAAGTACATTGAGTGATTGTCGCGCAAGCCTGTCATGCACGGTGTAGGCACATGTGCGTTCCTGTCACACTCATGCTTCCGGCCAAATGCGTCAATAGTAGGTATCAGAGCTTCAGGCTCCGATCGGTCATACGTGAATTTTATCATTGCATCAACACCGTGAATTTTCAAAAATAAATATTTCCTACGATCGGCCGCCTTGACGTCACACCACGATCGCTGATGATCGCACGTCCGGTGTGCACACGATGTGATCCACATCGGGGCATGTATCGCACGCCCGTGGCACACACTGCACACCCATTGCGGCGGATGTTGCACGTCCGTCGCGCATGCCAGTTGTGGCAGTCGCAGCACGCTCGTTGTGCCCGGACACTGCGATGTCCTACCCAACCCCATGCACCCGTGTCACGCACCGTGTCGCCACCCGCACGTGTGTTTCCCGAGCGTGATTTAGGCCCGTTGTGCGCACGCGGCATGCATGTGGCTGTGCAGTCTTCGGTTGCGGTCCGACAATTTTCGGTGGTGGAGTTTTGACGGAATTCTAGACCGATTCTTGCTATCGGAATTTTTTGCGCGGACTAGAATTACTTTTTAATGATTTCAAGGTGTTGGGCCTGAAACTTCTTAAGCCCAAAATTATTTTCAAAATTAATTTTTGAAAAATTATATTTTTATAAAAATTTAGTTTTCTTCCTCAAATTAATTGGTGTTGAAAATTATTTTGATACAATTAAAATGATAAAATATGATTTTGTTGGATAAGAATCAAATTTGATTAAATTATCTTATTTTTATGTAAATTAATTCGATTGATTGTACGAAAAACGCGATTATGGGATGATCGAGAGCCATGTCCAATGTGTTAGGTGTATGATATGTTTTACTTTATTTGGTTGTAATATTGTTGATATCATTTATAAAGTGGTCATGGATATTTAATTATAAATATTAGACATAGTAGGAGATTGGGTTTGAAGACGGTGGAGTGTTAGAGTAGATGCCCAACTAGCCAACTTGTGGCGTGTGGGTTTTCATTGACTCTTGTAAAAACGATCTTTATATATGATATTCGCATTCTTTTATATGGCATTCTTTACTTTCATTATGTGTGTAATGATTTACAATTGTGTTGAGTAAAGACCTAGATTACACTAAAGCGTATGTTAGATGTGATAGTGGGTATGACGGCTATCATGAAACACATCTAATAGTCGCTGTGTATTCTAAACATGTTCCTAGTCGATTGGGCCGTCAAAATGAGGATAAGGCCGCCCGAGTTC
>KQ991054.1:54764-68486 GCA_001598015.1 Dorcoceras hygrometricum | reverse complement strand
TGTTTCGAGTCGTGAGGACTAATCAGTACAACCAAGACCTCGGACTTTTCCACTCGACAAATGGTAACCACTTGGAAAGTCCGAAGGAGGGTAGTTCGATAGATCACCAGGTCACTATCTATCTGCATGCTCAGAACATCACAATGTTCCCTACCAATGAAACATGGTACTTCACATCGCAGATACTAGTCTCGAACTCGGGCGGCCTTATCCTCATTTTGACGGCCCAATCGACTAGGAACATGTTCAGAATACACAGCGACTATTAGATGTGTTTCATGATAGCCGTCATACCCACTATCACATCTAACATACGCTTTAGTGTATTCTAGGTCTTTACTCAACACAATTGTAAATCATTACACACATAATGAAAGTAAAGAATGCCATATAAAAGAATGCGAATATCATATATAAAGATCGTTTGTACAAGAGTCAATAAAACCCACACGCCACAAGTTGGCTAGTTGGGCATCTACTCTAACAATAATTTGTATCAAGATCAAAGTTTCATGATTAAATTGAAGGAACATATTAATTATAATTATGAATTCATGTGACAAAACGTAATCTAAGAGAGTTCTTCATAGAACTGCTTAAAAATTACATATATCGATTGGGCTCACTGAAGGACGTTGCTTTGTCTTAGGAAGTTAGGTTTTAAGCGGGCCATAACCCCTCCAATGATCTGGAAGCACTCGTAGAGAATGTAGTCCATAGATCCTAAATTGATCATAAAACAAAAGTTTATGCAATGAGATCATGAAGCTAAGAGAATTTAAATATTGTTTAAAATTTTCTACCTTCCATCAACAATGGGTGTACACTGATGCTACCCTCATACATAGCCCAACTCATATTATTGGGGGGATTCTATGTGCCGGAAAGCCGTGCACGCCATTGACACTTGCTGTGAGTTGGATGGAACTCTCATGGCGCTGATTCATATTATTGGGGACGTTATAACGACCGTCCATTATAACTCAACATTGATGGATCGTCTATAATCAGCGTCATATTATGGGGCCCTTAATAGGCGTGAGGTAAATGCATGGGGGTTGCATTTGATGCACTTGGGCTCTACCTTTCAGGAATCATGGTTGGCTGATATTATTCAGGACCATGATTTCTAGATTGGACCTGTGCAACCACTAAGTAAACTGGCTTTCCCCATTTCATTAGAGTGTGGTAAAATTGTTAAAATAGTGGGAGGGTTATTTATAAAATTAAATGATCATATAAGTCTTAGTAAATTATTATGAATAATCATTTATTTGTGTCTGTTTTCATATCAGTATATTCGATTATTACGCGTAATCCACTTGCCCTGATTCTCGATAATAACAAACTAGACAGAGAGAACAATCTTGATTGCTACGGATCCTCGGGATGTAGAATAGGTAGTATATTTGCAACCACCGCGTCGAGGGCTCCATTGCGATGTAAGTTTTATTATGTTCTACCATGTTTTTGAATTGAGATGTTGGTGGAATCAGATTAGTAGTTTATATATATGTTCTTGAGTTAGAATGGATAGTATATCTAAGATAGATCGGGAAACAATCGGTGGTTGAATTTGTTATGAATTTCTGAAGACTATTCAGATATGGAAACTTCTGATGCTACTGAATTTTGAAATATTTATACTGATATGATGATGTTTTGAGTCGTATTTGATTGATATATTATTAGATTCGAAGCTCAGTTTTTCGGTGTGTAACCGTTACGCTGCATGTTCAAGAAGTGATTGTGTTTTGGGTAATTGATTTAGCTATTCCGATTGATTTAGAATACTGATTTTGGAACATATTCCATCTAATTCATATTGAAGGCTATTGAATTTGAGGAATTGCAGAATTTTAATTGAAAGAAGTTGATCAAGGCTTGTAGTCATTTTTACCTTGAATATTGAGATGAATATGAGCAGAATTTTGATATGAGTTCTTGTTGTTGAAATATTTGGAGCATCTTAAGAATCAAGATTAAAGGTATAAGTCGATATCTTTCATGATGGGATAGAACACTCGAACTTGAATATGTGTTTGATTGATAGGCTATTACTTGATCAGCATGAGATTTATTGTTGGTTACATTGATGCATTTTGATATGGTTGCATTCATATTGAGCCAGAAAGCATCAGCGATCGGCAGGGTTATTGCAGCCACTCCCTATTCCTGAGTGGAAGTGGGAGCATATTACGATGGGTTTTGTGGTGGGGTTACCCAGGAGTCCCAGAGGATACACGGCGATATGGGTGATTGTGGACAGACTCACCAAGTCAGCGCGTTTCTTACGGTGAAGACTACTTTCACCCTGACGCAGTACGCAGATCTTTAAATCAGAGAGTTTGTCATGTTGCATGGCATACCAGTATCCATAGTGTCAGATAGGGACACTAGGTTTACATCTGCGTTTTGGAGGAGTTTACATGCCGCCTTGGGGACTAGGTTGGCGTTCAGCACGGCGTTTCACCCGCAGACGGATGGCCAGTCGGAGAGAGTCATCCATATTCTAGAGGATTTGCTGAGAGCTTGTGTGATAGACTTCCAGGGTACGTGGGATTCGAGATTACCTCTGGTAGAGTTCACGTACAATAATAGCTTTCAGGAATCGATTAGGATGGCTCCCTGTGAGGCTATGTACTGGAGAAGGTGTAGGTCTCACGTGCACTGGGACAAGGTTGGAGAGAGAGTTTTGACGGGGCCAGAGATGGTACAGCAGACCACAGATATTGTGATCAGGATATGGGATCGGATGAGGACAGCCCAGAGTCGTCAGAAGAGTTATGATGATCAGAGATGACGAGATCTGGAGTAGCAATAGGAGACCATGTGTTCGTGAGGATATCGCCCATGAAGGGCGTGATGCGTTTTGGCCGAAGAGGTAAGCTTAGTTCGAGGTTATTTTGGACATTCGAGATTTTGGAGAGAGTTGGTACTTTTGCATATCGAGTAGCGCTACCACCCAGCCTGTTAGCGGTACATAACGTATTCCACATCTCGATGCTGCGGAAGTATATTCCTAATCCGTCAAATGTATTAGATTTTGAGCCGCTCCAGTTAGCGCCATAATTATCTTTCGAGGACCGACCAGTGTAGATTTTGGCTCGAGATGAGCGCATACTTAGAGCGTGGAGTATTCCGATGGTCAAGGTCCGGTGGCAGAATCACTCAGTGGATGAGCCTACCTGGACACTGAGGCCGATATGCATACGCTCTATCCACAGCTTTTCGGTACGTACTTAATTTTGGGGACGAAATTCCTAAAGGGAGGGGGGAGAGTTGTAACGCCCAGGAAAATCATAATTACGTACAAATGAGTGCATAACTAGGGAGAAAATTATTTTTGAAAATTATATACTATTTTATGTGATTGCATGATGGTTTTAATGTTTCATGATATGCATGTTATGTTTTAGCCCTTTTGAGTTCCGCACGTGTGGGCGAGACTAGGGACAACCGAGATGAAAATTATTTGAGATTTTTAAGTCCTTATATTTTTATGAACAAATTTATTATTTTTAAGCAGCAAATTTTCGAAAATTGGGGTTTTTATGATTGTTTTTTAGGGGAACCAGTTTTTCGCCTATACGGGCTGTTTAAATTAGACTTTAATGTATTTTAAAATTGGAGAGGCCTTTTATTTGGAAAATTAGAGATTTTAAAGCATGAGTTAGAGTTTTAATTAACATGGTAATTGGGTGGATGGTTAGAATTGGAAAATTCCTTAATTTTCTTAATTAAACCATTGGTAGGGGTCTTTTTGGCGCAACTCATTCTCCCCTTCACCCCAAATTCGAAAACCCTACTCCTCCCCACTCTCCTAGCCACCTCAAGCCACTCCCCTCTCCCCCAAGTTCGAAATTTTGCAAGCTTTTGGTGATCCAAGGCGGTCTTGTCCCGATCTCGCGTCCTACACGTCGTTAACTCGCATATCTTCTTTGTTCTCCATTAAAGACATGTTCTATCTCTCCTTTTCTCACCATTTAAATCATAGTATACTGTTTTTTTAAAAAGATGTGCATGATTTGTATGTGAATTTATTAGATCCATGTTTGTTGTTTGAGATCCATGCATGCATCACGATTTTACACGTATTTGATTCTTTTCTTGTGAATCTTCGGTCATGGGTGGTTCATGGGGCTAGGGTTTGGTCCAAGATTGGTTCAGGTAGTTATTCCATCGATTTAGGATCACGTAGGTCCAAACGGAAAGCGATTTGGTCAAGGAATTAATTAGTTATGAATTTTATGATCAGCAAGTGTCCTGGATTGTCGTTTGTGCGCGACAGTATAGTTGTTGTGGTCGGGTAAGTCATTATATGTAGTCTGTGTGGTAAAGGTTGATTGAAGGAGATATCTCATTGAGTTAGGGATCACGTAGGTTCAAACTTGGAGCAATTTGGTCGAGGAACGAATTAGTTATGAATTTTATGTCTAGCATGTGTCCTGGTTGCAGTCTGCGCACAGGCAGTGGGTTTGCGGGAATCGTTTTGGTCACACCGTCTATAGTTTTTAGTATCGTTTATTTCAGTGACTATTTTATTGAGTTAGGGTTATGTGGGTCAAAACAGGGAGTGATTTGGTTAAGAAATGGATTTTTAAAGATTTATACAGTTTTGTCGCTCGAAGTGAGCCTCGTCGGGTCATTTTTGTGAAAATTAAGATTTCGAGTCTTAGGGGTTGTCAAAGTTCGTGGATGAATTTATTTGATGTTTTAAGCACATTTTAAGATGTTCCAGCATTTTCAAAGTTCGTGGATGAATTTATTTGATGTTTTAAGCACATTTTAAGATGTTCCAGCATTTTTGAATTTATTTGATTTATGGGATTTTTGTCAAATTTTAATGTTTGATTTTAAAGCGAAAGAGCGAGTATTTTATAAACTTTTTATAGTTCAATTTTAAAGTTATGTTCCAAGTCATGTTTAGGGTTAAGTTTCATTTTGAGGTTAAGTCTAGGCTTTTGGGCTTAGAGATAGTGGGCCAAGCACCTGAACCAGTCCTTGATCGGAGTAGAAAATATAGAAGCCCGTGAATATATATTTAATTATATATGTAGTATTCTATGTATGGCAATGTTTTAAAGGAAATGATTAAATATATATTGACGGGTCAATCTTTTAAATTGCATGATTTTAGGAAATGCACATATCGTGAGATTTTATAAAACGTTTAAGGCATGTTATTTTTTTGAGAAAAAACCGAGGGATTGAAGTGACTTGTGGCAAAATTTAATGATGCTAGCCGGATAGCCGGGCCCGAGGATCCCCTGTTCTAGTATATTACGAGCCTATGGATCCATGTGATCACGACATGGTAAAATGGCATAGGAGGTGCTTGGGATCCCGAGGTAAGGTCGAGTGAACCGCATCGCCACGTACATTGGTTCTTTCGACTGATCAGTCATACGCCCGATCACATTTCACAGATACGACTCATACGTTTTTATGTTACGTTACGTCATGCCTTATGTATGCTATATGATTATGATATGTTATGATATGTTACGAACCATGTTTTAAAATCATCCATGCATGCATGATTTAACGTATTTTATATCACGTACGTGCTTGTATGTGATTTTATTATATGTACTTTGTTATTTAAAGATAGAGCATGCTGAGCCTCTAGGCTCACTAAGTTTAAATGGTGCAGGTGATGACCCTGTGGATTTTATCCTGACTGGCGATGAGGACCTCTGAGCGCCTGTTGCAGCAGTGCCCCATGACCACTATGATGTCTTTATTTATGTTATGATACACTTTTCACATTTTATTTACATGTTCCGTTTCCGCAACATTTTCATACTCTGAGTTTTAAACAACATTGATGATTTAATGTTTTCGAGGTATTGGTTTTATTCATGTTATAAAATGATGTTGAGAAAATGTTTAAAGGGAACAAGCCATACTTTTTAGTTTAGTTATTCCGCAAATGATTTTTTTTTTAAAAATTTCTAGAGTACGGTTCGTTTCAGATGTGCTGCAACCAGGACTCGGCATCTGAATTAGACTCGTCACCATTGAATGTTTGAGGATTCATCCGCTGAAACCTCGCCATAATCAGCTCCATTTCGTCTACACGGGCTGCCAACACATCCATCTCGTCATCAACCTGTCTAGCGCGCCTATGAACGGGAATACTGCGCTCCACCTCCTCATTCTGAGCCTCAAATTCTATCGGGATCTGCCTTGTATCTCTACCCCTACGTCTAGGCGGCATCTACGAAATTGCTAAGATGATAAAATCACATAGCAATATAACACATAGTCAAGCACACGCAACAAACAACACAGTGCCTAGACTCAAGTGTGATCAAAAGAATTCGAGCATATCCCATTTAAAGCTCTGATACCTAAAATGTCAGGCCTGGTGCACAAAACAGAGATTAAACACGCAATCACAACTACGGAAGCATTAAATAGTAGCTAAAATTTTTTTGTCCTGACTTAGAAAACATAATTTCAAAATACACTTATACTAAAAATTGGTTTTACAACAACCCAAAAGCTGCACACAACAGCTACGAATACAGCAGGTACCAGCATACAAAGCCAACAGAAAACCAAATCTAGTTACAACGGTAGCACGGGGCATTCCCCGGCAACAACACCAATACATATATATATATATATATATATATATATATATGGGACACTCTATTCAACCTCTGGGGGCATCACCAGCTGACTCACCACCACGTCCAGTTTAATAACCTGGAAAACCTGAATGGCACACAATAAACCAAACAACCCCAAAGGGACGGGGTCAAACCCCAGTACGGAGAGCAACTTAAAACAGCAATTAGACAACAACAGATATATATATAATTGAATGTGCTATACATGAGGGAAACAGAATACAAGGGCAGTAGGCTGCCATCGAAACAGGAAGCCATAGGAGCTCAATGACAACCCAACAGCTTACACAGGTCGAACGAGAGAAGTGGCCACGAGGTGTATGACAGCGTGGTAGCTATCCACAGGTCCCAACACATACCAGAAGCATAAACTAGATTACTCAACCTGTTGTTGCCAAAGCTCATGAGAGCATGGTAGCTATCTGTTGGCACCCAGCGCCGGATCCGGGTGGCGCTCCCAGGGCGCAGCGGATGTTTCAAAATTTTGTTCCTGGGGTCTGTAATACAAGAGTGGTTCTGGAAAGATAATAAATTTAAAACACAAACATTAAACAACAGGTGTTTTAGATTGTTACCTGTCTGGCGACTATGCGCCTGGCTCCGACTATATCTCTAATGGAAATAGCACTTCTTCGGTTACTCCTAATCCGGTCCATGACCGATTTTCCAATTCCTTCGTTGGAATGCACTAGAACCCCAACGAATATTTCAAGATCAATCTCCTTGCCGGGACGATCGCAGCGAAGTGCGACGGAGACTGGGTGAGGAGGGAGAAGAGGAGAGGGGAGTGTGCTGAAAAGTTTTTCAGTGCGGTGTATTTTAAATGAATACCCCAGGGCCCTTATTTATAGATTTTTCATGGGCTTAAACCAGGTTAATGGGATAGGGTCGGGCCCAGGCACAGGGGAACATTGGTTTCAAGTCCATCGTTGTGGCTTCATCATAATCACGATCGAACCGATCTACACAGTTTACAAAACTGAACATTATGATGTGAAAACAATTTTTCAGACCACCTAATCCAAAATAGCAGTTAGGCCCCTATAAACTTTAAGGACATTCATATTAGTCCAATATTAAGGAAATCTCATTGCCACCCCCAGTTAATTTTAGGAAGTCACACTTCCATCATTCCTCCTACTATACTCAACAAATTGAGCTCAATTTCTTTGTCTGCACGGGAATTGGTAAACCAGTACACTTTGTGACCCTCAATGGTTCAGGAATACAGCTAGCCGTGGTCTCACAACTCATTGTGAATCAGAAAACAAAATTTTCTGATCTACCCATCGGACCATGGTAAAGCACCTAGCAACATCACCCCATGATCCCCTAGGTATCACTGATAGTGCTTGCAAGATCCAGTCGGTCATGGTTAGCATATAGTACGGTCCATTCATATCACATATCATGATCGAATCAACGACCATTGATAAATCGAGAGTCGTTAGAGATTCGATAGCCATGCATACATCTTGGAGATCAGAATAGCGACATCACGAGTGCTACTAGGTAAACTCTTTTACACTAAAGCACAAGAGTACTCTGGCCAGAGATTTGTCACACTATTATCTTCTCAGACAGCATATGATATCCACGCACTAGGGCGAGCGGTGAATCCTCGACAACAAAGCATCGAATCCCACATGCTTCGTGACCTCACCCAATTCGACACCTGATGACCCTCACGGAGTCGGTAAACGATTCAAAGTGAGGCGACTAATCATGTAGAGTCTCAACGATGTTTCAAGTAGTAAGGAATAATTCATACAACCAAGACCTTGGACTCTCCACTCGATAAATGGTAACCACTTGGAGAATCCGAACGAGGGTAGTTCGATAGTTCGCCAGGCAAACCATCCATCTGCATGCTCAGAACATCACAATGTTCCCTACCAATGAAACGTGGTACTTCACATCGCAGATGCTAGTCTCAAACTCGGGCGGTCTTATCCTCATTTTGACGGTCCAATCGACTAGGAACAAGTTTAGAATACACAGTGACTATTAGATGTGTTTCATGATAGCCATCATATCCACTATCACATCTAACATACAGTATGGTGCATCTAGATCTTTATCCAACACAATTGTTAACATTATAATAAAAACGATGATAAATAATGCCATATAAAATGTGAATTTCATAAACAAAGATTGTTTTACACAAATAGTCATCAAAAGCCCACACGCCACAAGTTGGCTAGTTGGGCACCTACTCTAACACTATCCACTCGTCTCATAGAGGCTAACAACTAGATCAACAGGGAGATGAGGAGCATCGTATTGCCGCTCGTCCTCAATAGAAGCATCCTGGTACTCATGGGTTAGCACAACAACAGACAGCTAAAAGATATGAGCTCAACAAGGAAATGCGTGTATGCATAAACAATAGCTTGCAATAACAGCACAGAACAACAACAAGCAACAACAATACGATAGCATACACATTGCACAACATACTAGCAAACATACACATATATCCAAGATTATCCCAAAGCAGTAATACAAGCTCAAATCCGTACCTTAGCTTCTGTGCTACAATTACCACAACACGACAGATCTGAAACCTGCTTAGCCAAACACAACGACCAGTTTAGGGACAGTAAGAACAGAAACCCAAACTGGGAGCCACCAGCTCAACCCAGCTCTATCCTATCCTTCGAGCACAACAGATAGCTCTAAACGAAGCGTAAGGGAGGATCTAACACTTACTCGAAAGCACTACCTGAACAAAAGACACAATCGGCCGGAATACGAACCGATAATACACTGTAGCTCCTTCACATTCACTCTTCTAGCCCACCAAAGCCTTCTAAAGAGGTATAGGAAGAAGTGTCTTGGAAAGAGGAATTCAACGCTACCAACCTTGCTCCAACCTACGTCGTCTACCGCCGGGAATCGGAGGAAATAGGTTTCGATGAACAGTAAGGGTTTCGATACATAAGAGGTAACTTTATGGGGAGAGATATTTTCTAAGTGTTGGAAAGAATGGCGTGCACACGAATATATAACTTAAGTCTCCCGCGATCTGGTGAACATTAGCCATCCATAGCTCAGGGTCCAAGCTGGTATACGTCATCCAGTTTGCGCTACCAAAACAGATCGCATTGCACGCAACATCTCACAACTATAAAAAAGATTACGCCTTGGCCAGCTCACGCGTAGCATCCATCTAGCATCTAAGATGATATCTCCTAAATGACGTCACATCGCACTCTAGCTCGGGACGACCAGATCACGCATAAAAGACCAACTCGCATGCTTCCAGCTCTTGCCTAAGCTGGTACTCATGAACTGTACACTAAAACCACGAACCGGGCGGGTCCGCACAGTACTACCAGATTGCGCCCCTCTCTAAGCTGGTTTCTCCAAACGACGTCGCTTCGCTGCCCGCTTAGGATATCCAGCTTAAAGTACCCAGAATAACTTGCGACAACAATTTATAAGCATCCAACCATCCAGCTCGAACTGTAAGGCCCCGTGCTAATTACTCAAGATAATAGCACAATTAAGCACATAAACACGAAAGCGAAAAATCGGGCTTAAAAATTTTCGAAATAATTTAGGCCTGAACTTAAAATCATACATTCAAAATATCCATAATAAAAATATGAGTTGACTCAAACTCATACAAAACAGGTAACACAATCATCAATTCAAATACAGATCCCCAAAAATACATAAGACACGGGGCATCCCCCGGGTTCGATACATAAATAAAATAACTGGGACTCATGGAACTGGGGATCGACCAGCTGAACCTCCACTCTGTCCAGCTAGGTTACCTGAAGATCCTGCAAATGGGTAATGCAGACCCAAACAACACAAAAGCAGGAAAACAGATACGAGGTCAAGCCTCAGTACGAAGAGCTATCTAAACAGCTAAACATGCAACATGCTATAAATCAATGCTATGAATGCATGAGGGCTATCAAAGATCGGATAGCTAGACCAGCAAGTTAGCTGGAAATCATATAAATCGAGCCTCTATACCATGCACAGCAAGTCAGCCGATGGAAATCATCGGTCTGTGATCTTCAGGATCCGTCAACCCATCACAGCTCGGTGGTAGACACTCGAATCCGGTCGTCACCACTCCGATGATAGCGTTGGACTTTTCGGGCACGACAACTCAGTCAGCCAGTCACAACGTGGCTCTCAATCAGGTCATCATCAATCTGTCAGGCTCAATATGTATGCATGTATGCCAATTCAATAATCAACGTCAATGCATACAAATCAGTACGTGAAAACAGAATGTAATATTCAGTCAATTCAACAAACTGTTACACGTAATTTCACAGAATCATATCAGCAGTCATCATAACATCGCTCATAGACATGTTCACGCCCAAAGCTGTTAAATCTGCTCAATTCGTACCTCAATCCTCAAAATTCTACCTCACAGATTCCTCAAATGCACGACAGGACTTCCTGGAAGCTGGAATCTGTTTCAAAGCCTCGTAAATCAGCTTAACGCAAGCATAAATCAGAACCTGAACACTCTAATACCTACGGCCAGAACTATACTCAAGTTCTAAACAATTCTACGCAGGTATTAGCTACTATACAAAGCTCAATTCAACGAGAAATTCTCACACCGAAGCTTAATCCATCAGGAGAACAACGAAACTGACTTCTCCAAAAAGCTTCGAACACCAGTAGCCACACGCTTCCACTCCAACGCTAATTCACGGCTCCAACTAGGTAGCAATCGAAAGAACAACTCACAAGGAATATAGCGCCACCAAAATCACTCAAATCATCGGCGGAGAACGGCGGCAATCAATGGAAATAGGTCACGGTGAACAGTAGCTAATCGAGGGTTTGGGAAAAGAGATAAGAAATATCAGGTTCGAAATAATCCTAAGTGTCGATCAACACTTCTATATATATATATCTCTAAATCCACCAGCTGCTGCTCCTCTAATTCAGTCGTTGAGAAAAGCTACAGTAGAAATCTTATAACAGCAACCAGCTTTTGCTCTCAACAAAACCAGTCGCAACAACCAGTCGTTGCATTCTCAAAAGAACAACAAAACGACACCGTTCCAACTAACTCAAACGACGTCGCAAGCTTCACCAGCTGACAAGAAATATCTCTTGTGAAACAACCAAAAGCTGGTAAAAGATCCCTACCAAAACCCACCAGTCGACTGGTTACGCAAAACAAGCCAAAACGACGACGCGTCAACTAATCCAAACGACGTCGTAACGGTGACGTAAGCATTGCTGCCAACATCTGGTCACCCAGTCGCAACGCATTCCTCTCAAAACTTCTCTCGCGACTGGTACCAGACGCAACACTCAAAACGCAGCGTTTCAACTTATCAAAAACGAAGTCGCACACATACGTCATCCTATCTGTCGACAGATATCTCGCGACTGGTTCCTCAAACCAGTCGACTGGTCGCTCATTCTAACGCAACTACTGCCAGCAGATAACAACGTGTCACGCTTACGTCATCTCTACTGTTTCAAAATCTACCAGACGAGAGCTACAGTAACGTTGACCCGCGTTGACTTCTTAAATTCGCTACGACTGGCGTCTAAACAATAGCGCAACGTCTGAATTACAATGGGGAATCAGATTTCACGCGCAAAACCTTAAAAATTCATGCGATAAATCCCAAATCAATTCGATTAATCACAACTAATAGTCTGATTCCTCACATTCTCCCCACCTTAAGAGATTACGTCCTCGAAATCAAGGCAAACTCAAAGAAAAATCAATCAAACAATCAGAATACGAAACAGAAATTCATCTAATTCAAACCCAAGAGTTCAAGATAACAGGGCAATCAAAAAACGACAACTAGGGAAGAACATAACCAGAAACCAAAATCTAATACAATATCTACTCAAACAGATGCGGCCACTCGCGCTGCATCTTCTCTTCCGGTTCCCAAGTTGCTTCTTCTTTTCCATGCTTGCTCCATTGGACCATCACCAACGGAACTACTTTGTTCCTCAGCTGCTTCTCCTTCCTATCAAAAATCTGAACTGGATATTCAACATAAATCAAGGCAGAATCTAGCTCAACTTCATCGGTTCTCAACACATGGGACGGATCTGGCTCATAATTTCTCAACATTGACACATGAAAAACATCATGCATCGCTGCTAAATCCTCAGGAAGCCTCAATCGATAAGCCAACTGTCCAATCCGCTCGACAATCTCAAAAGGACCAATGAATCTGGGAGCTAATCTGCCTTTAAATCTAAAGAGCATCACGCTCTTGAAAGGAGAAACATTGAGAAATAATCGATCGCCAACCTCAAATTCTAACGGTCGACGTCTACGGTTAGCATAGCTGGTAAATCTATCTTGTGCAGCATTCATTCTACTCCGAATAAAATCAATCTGATCTTTCATGTGCTGCACAAACTCAGGGGTAGAAAGTTGCTTCTCACCAACTTCTTCCCAACAAATCGGAGATCTGCATTTACGACCATACAATGCCTCAAATGGAGCCATTCCGATAGTAACTTGGTAGCTGTTGTTATACGAAAACTCAACCAATGACAAAGAATCCTGCCAGCCACCACTGAAATCCATCACTACTGCACACAGCATATCCTCCAAAGTCTGAATAGTTCGCTCAGACTGACCATCTGTCTGTGGGTGATAGGCTGTACTCATAGCCAATCTCGAACCCATCGCTGCCTGCAAGCTCTTCCAAAATCAGGAAGTGAATCTCGGATCTCTATCGGATACTATCGAAATAGGAACTCCATGCAATCTCACCACATGATCGATATACAGCTTCGCCATTTTCTTCATTGAACACCTCACGTCATAGGGAATAAAATGGGCTGACTTTGAAAGTCTATCAATCACCACCCAAATCGCATCACATCCCCTACTCGACCGAGGTAAATGAGTCACAAAATCCATGGCGATGTGCTCCCAATTCCATTGGGGCACCTCAAAAATCTATAGCAATCCACCAGGTCTCATTCTCTCAGTCTTGACCTGTTGGAAATTCAAAAATCTAGCAACAAAACCAGAGATGTCTCTCTTCATGCCTTCCCACCAGTAGTGAGATTTCAAGGCATGGTACATCTTTCTCTCGCC
>KQ991054.1:27693-53330 GCA_001598015.1 Dorcoceras hygrometricum | reverse complement strand
CTACTGTACTGAGTTCATCCGCCCAGGCTGATACTGAATCTCACAGTTAAAGTCCTTGAGCAATTCCATCCATCTTCGCTGCCTCAAAATCTGACTAGACTGCGTGAAGATATATTTCAGGCTCTTGTGGTCGGTGTACACCACAAATTCTTCACCATACAGATAATGTCGCCAAATCTTCAAGGCAAACACTATCGCAGCCAACTCCAAATCATGAACAGGCTACCTCGTCTCGTGAGACTTCAACTGTCGAGACGAATAGGCAATCACGTACCCGTTCTGCATCAGAACACATCCCAAACCATTGAGAGAAGCATCGGAGCACACCACAAATCCTCCGGATCCAGACGGTAGAGTCAAAACAGGAGCAGTAGTCAACTTCTCCTTCAACGTCTGAAAACTGAACTCGCACTTGTCAGTCCAAAAAAACTTCTTATCCTTCTGAGTCAATTGAGTCAAAGGCTTAGCTATCGAAGAGAACTTCTCGATAAAACTCCTGTAATAGCCAGCCAATCCCAAGAAACTGCGGATCTCTAAAACGTTCCTAGGTCTCTCCCAGTTAAGAACTGCTTCGACCTTACTCGGATCCACCGAAATCCCTTGCGCCGAAATCACATGACCCAGAAAGATAATCCGATCTAGCCAAAATTCACACTTGCTGAACTTGGCGTACAATTGCGAGTCTCTCAATCTCTGCAACACCAGTCTCAAATGCTCCTTATGCTCTCTCAAGCTCCTCGAATACACTAGGATGTCATCTATGAAGACGATCATGAACCGATCGATATACTCACTGAATATGCGATTCATCAAGTCCATGAACACAGCTGGGGAATTAGTCAACCCAAACGGCATGACAAGAAACTCATAATGCCCATATCGAGTCCGGAAAGCTGTCTTCGCCACATCAGCGTCTCTAATCCACAACTGGTGATAACCAGAGCGCAAATCAATCTTCGAGTAAACGACCGATCCTTGCAACTGATCGAACAAGTCATCAATCCTCGGCAAAGGATACTTGTTCTTCACCGTCGCTTTATTAAACTGTCGGAAGTCCAGCACATCCTCATAGACCCACCCTTTATCTTCACAAAAAGAATCGGAGCTCCCCAAGGCGACATACTCGGTCTAATGAAGCCATTCTCCAAGAGATCTCTCAACTGATCCTTCAGCTCTTTCAACTTTGCTGGCGCCAACGGATAAGGAGCTCTAGAAATCGGGGCGGTACCGGGCACCAACTCTATGCTGAAATCAATCTCACGTCTTGGAGGGAATCCAAGAATATCATCTGGAAACACGTCGGGAAACTCTCGCATGATCGGAATATCGCTCAACTCCAATTGCTGCTCTTGGGAAACGTCCAGCGCGTAAATCATAAATCCTGCGTTATCCAACGATAGCAGGCTAAACATCTCCATGGCGGACAGCAGTGGAATCTTCGAGCGCGAATCAGCACCATAGAACTCCCACTTCTCACCCGAGTCTGGGCGAAATCTCACCACACCATGAAAATAATCGACCGTAGCCTTATAGCTAGACAACACGTCCATCCCCAAGATGCAATCAAAATCTCTCATTCCCAGCACAATCAAATTGGAAACAAAAATGTGCTCATCAAATCGAAGCACACAATCCAACACCACTTCACGGGACCACAGACTCACACCAGCAGGGGTATACACGGAAACAACATCACACAATGGGGAAGAACTCAACCCATGCTCACACACAAACATCTCAGAAATAAAAGAGTGTGATGCACCAGTGTCAAATAAAACTTTCACAGGAAAATCAAAAATAAAGCATGTACCTCCAATCACCATGCCAGGCGTCTCCTCAGCCTGCTCTCTAGTCAAAGCGTTCGCCTGAGCCTGCTGGGGAATCTGGAACTGAGGTCTCTGAGGTGCTCCAAACCTATACGGTCCACTAGGCTGAAATCCAGATCGCTGAGTAGGGGCAGGAAACTGCGGTCTCTAAGATGAACCATCAGCTGATCCCTGCTGCGAAGGAATCGAAGACTGACCCCTCAACAGAGGACACACTCTCAGAAAGTGTCCTGGTGTTCCTAAGTTACGACAGGACCCCTGAACTCCACGACACTGCGAAGTCGGATGCCTTCCTCCGCACTGTCCACACGACATGCCACTAGAACCGCTACCAGAACCACTTCCAGAACCAGAACTCACTGAACTAGAGGAACTCGAATCCGCCTTCATCTTGAACTGTTTCCCTCGAGGTCGAAATCTCTGGCGGTTCGACTGCTGCTGCTGTTGCGACCCCTGAGGAGAATAGAAAGATTGCGACGCATCCTGAACACGCTGATAGGTGCGTCCAGTAGTCGGCTGAATCGGAGCCTCAACCTCCATCAAACTCTCCTCAATATCCACCGCTCGGTTCACGTCATCAATATAGGTCGCAGGCGAACCAGACAAAACCATCCAGTACAAATCAGGCCTCAAGCCTTTCAAAAACTTGTTCCTCTTCGTCCTCTCTTGGTTGGCTACGTGTGGCACATAGACCAAAAGCGCAGAAAACTGTCGGGCATACTCAGCCACTCGCATGCTGCCCTGCCTCAGATTATCGAACTAATCAGGCCTCAAGCCTTTCAAAAACTTGTTCCTCTTCGTCCTCTCTTGGTTGGCTACGTGTGGCACATAGACCAAAAGCGCAGAAAACTGTCGGGCATACTCAGCCACTCGCATGCTGCCCTGCCTCAGATTATCGAACTCCCGCTCCCGGCTGTTATAGAAGGACTCCGGGGTATACTCCTATCGAAAGGCCTCGAAGATGCTCTCCCAAGTGATCACAGCCCCACTATCACGAAGGATACGAGAAGTACCCCTCCACCAGCGCTGTGCATTGTCTCTCAGCTGCAACACCGCCAGCTTCAGTCTCTTCTTAGGAGCGTACTCCAAAGTGTCGAACAACTCCTCCATCTGAGCTAACCAGGCCTCAGCCATCGCACCACCCTCTGCTGCAGAAAACTTTGGAGGGTTCGTCCACTGAAACCTAGCTAAGACCAACTCCATTCCGCCTATCTGTCTAGTAACATCCTCAACCTGATGAACATCATCATCACTACCTGCCCTAGACTCCTCCTCAGTACGTCTAGTCGTCCTACCTCTTCCTCTTCTCGGTGGCATCTAAACAACTCTAGAGGTAAGATCTCACAGCAGATAGATATATCACGTAGACAGATAAAAGATCACATAAGTCACAGAGTCAATCAAAATCAAATCAAAACTCTGTGCCTAGACTCGAGTGTGATTAAAGGAAATCGAGCTTATTCCAATTTAAGCTCTGATACCAAAAAGTCAGGTCCCGTGCTAATTACTCAAGATAATAGCACAATTAAGCACATAAACACGAAAGCGAAAAATCGGGCTTAAAAATTTTCGAAATAATTTAGGCCTTAACTTAAAATCATACATTCAAAATATCCATAATCAAAATATGAGTTGACTCAAACTCATACCAAACAGGTAACACAATTATCTATTCAAATACAGATCCCAAAAAATACATAAGACACGGGGCATCCCCCGGGTTCGATACATAAATAAAATAACTAGGACTCATGGAACTGGGGATCGACCAGCTGAACCTCCACTCTGTCCAGCTAGGTTACCTGAAGATCCTGCAAATGGGTAACGCAGACCCAAACAACACAAAAGTAGGAAAACAGATACGAGGTCAAGCCTCAGTACGAAGAGCTATCTAAACAGCTAAACATGCAACATGCTATAAATCAATGCTATGAATGCATGAGGGCTATCAAAGATCGGATAGCTAGACCAGCAAGTCAGCTGGCAATCATATCAATTGAGCCTCTATACCACGCACAGCAAGTCAGCTGGTGGAAATAATTGGTCCATGGTCTTCAGGGTCCGTCAACCCATCACAGCTCGGTGGTAGACACTCGAATCCAGTCGTCACCACTCCGATGATAGCGTTGGACTTTTCGGGCACGACAACTCAGTCAGCCAGTCACAACGTGGCTCTCAATCAGGTCATAAATCAATCTGTCAGGCTCAATATGTATGCATGTATGCCAATTCAATAATCAACGTCAATGCATACAAATCAGTACGTGAAAATAGAATGTAATATTCAGTCAATTCAACAAACTGTTACACTTAATTTCACAGAATCATATCAGCAGTCATCATAACATTGCTCATAGACATGTTCACGCCCAAAGCTGTTAAATCTGCTCAATTCGTACCTCAATCCTCAAAATTATACCTCACAGATTCCTCAAATGCACGACAGGACTTCCTGGAAGCTGGAATCTGTTTCAAAGCCTCGTAAATCAGCTTAACTCAAGAATAAATCAGAATCTGAACACTCTAATACCTACGGCCAGAACTATACTAGTACGTGAAAATAGAATGTAATATTCAGTCAATTCAACAAACTGTTACACTTAATTTCACAGAATCATATCAGCAGTCATCATAACATTGCTCATAGACATGTTCACGCCCAAAGCTGTTAAATCTGCTCAATTCGTACCTCAATCCTCAAAATTATACCTCACAGATTCCTCAAATGCACGACAGGACTTCCTGGAAGCTGGAATCTGTTTCAAAGCCTCGTAAATCAGCTTAACTCAAGAATAAATCAGAATCTGAACACTCTAATACCTACGGCCAGAACTATACTCAAGTTCTAAACAATTCTACGCAGGTATTAGCTACTAGACAAAGCTCAATTCAACGAGAAATGCTCATCCCGAATCTTAATCCAGCAGGAGAACAATGAAACTGACTTCTCCAAAAAGCTTCGAACACCAGTAGCTACACGCTTCCACTCCAACGCTAATTCAGGGCTCCAACTAGGTAGCAATCAAAAGAACAACTCACAAGGAATCCAGCGCCACCAAAATCACTCAAATCATCGGTGGAGAACGGCGGCAATCGACGGAAATAGGGCAAGGTGAACAGTAGCTAATCGAGGGTTTGGGAAAAGATATAAGAAATATCAGGTTCGAAATAATCCCAAGTGTCGATCAACACTTCTATATATATATCTCTAAATCCACCAGCTGCTGCTCCTCTAATTCAGTCGTTCAGAAAAGCTACAGTAGAAATCTTATAACAGCAACCAGCTTTTGCTCTCAACAAAACCAGTCGCAACAACCAGTCGTTGCATTCTCAAAAGAACAACAAAACGACACCATTCCAACTAACTCAAACGACGTCGCAGGCTTCACCAGCTGACAACAAATATCTCTTGTGAAGCAACCAAAAGCTGGTAACAGATCCCTACAGAAACCCACCAATCGACTGGTTACTCAAAACAAGTCAAAACGACGACGCGTCAACTAATCCAAACGACGTCGTAACGGTGATGTAAGCTTGCTGCCAACAGCTGGTCACCCAGTCGCAACGCATTCCTCTCAACAATTCTCTCGCGACTGGTACCAGACGCAACACTCAAAACGCAGCGTTTCAACTTATCAAAAACGACGTCGCACACATCGTCATCCTATCTGTCGACAGATATCTCGCGACTGGTTCCTCAAACCAGTCGCCTGGTCGCTCCTTCTAACGCAACTACTGCCAGCAGATAACAACGCGTCACGCTTACGTCATCTCTACTGTTTCAAAATCTACCAGATGAGAGCTACAGTAACGTTGACCCGTGTTGACTTCTTAAATTCGCTACGACTGGCGTCTAAACAATAGCGCAACATCTTAATTACAATGGGGAATCAGATTTCACGCGCAAAACCTTAAAATTTCATGCGAAAAATCACAAATCAATTCGATTAATCACAACTAAAAGTCTGATTCCTCACACGGACTGTTCTATGAAACCTAAGACAGAACTGATTCACGCACAGACCGGCTCACTGGAAAACTTGCCCAACGTTCTATGACACTTAACAGCTCAGAGCTGTTTCATCCACACAGACCAGCTTGCGCTCCCTAAAGGATACCAGCTCAGAGCTGGCCCATCCCAGATCAGCTCACACCTGATCCGGTCTATGCTAATCACTCGATTAATTATCCAAATTAATTGTTAACCATCCAGACCTCACACTACCCATCCTTAAGAAGGTTTCACCTTCCCTAAGCTTCCTACTTCTTGCCATCACCTGTAGATCATTACAGAGATGTGAGGCACAACCGGTATCCAATATGTCAGGCCTCGTGCACAAATCAGAGCGAAACCACATAAAGCACAACGCGGAAGCAATAAAATAGTGGAAAATTTTTCGCTTAGGCCTGACGGTTTAAACATATAATTTAAAATACAAAAATACTTAAAGTATCCCAATTTAACAACACAATTCACTACAACAGTACAACATTTAAACAAATACAAGTACTACAGCATACAACTGAATCCCACAAGTACAGGGCATTCCCCGGCTGACAGTACTAGTACATATATGCTATACGCTAACTGGGACACTCTATCCACCTCCTGGGGCACCTCGAGCTGGGTCGAAGCCACGACCAGCAAAAAAACCTGGAACTACACACATGAAACAAACACAAGCCCCAGAGGGACATCGGGGTCAAACCCCAGTACGGAGAGCAACTGAAAAAATAGAAATAGACAGCAACAGATAAAATGCAGATGCTATGCATGAGGAACATTGCAACAGCCGAAGGCTACAACCACAGCAGGGTACCAAAGAACTCAGGCATAGATCAACAGCTGACAACAGATTCTGCAAAGATAGTGGCCACGGTGTATGTACAAGCATATGGGAATTACCCACTCATATTTACACCACACCCGATACCAGATGCTTCACAACTGCTCAACATGCCGTTGCCAACTCATGAACTGTGGTAGTTAACCACTCGGCTCATAGTGGCTAACTAAACCCAGCAGGGAGATGAAAGTGCGGTATTGCCGCTCGCTCTCGCATCATGGCATGCAACAGAACAGCACAACAACGCAAGGCTACAAGATATGAACTGGATATGACAGATATGTATGCAATGCAACATCTTGCCATATAAATCATGAAACATATGCAAGCAACAACAATACAGAACAGAACACAGCATTACACATAATATCCATGCCAAATCCACGCTGTAAGACAAGCTCACATCCGTACCTCAAATCTGTGTGCAACAATTACTACAAACAGGGTAAGAAACACAGATCCACCACCTGCTAAGCCAACACAAGCAACTACTCAAGGACCGAAGCACAGAAAAGCAACAGCTGGGAGCTATGAACTCAACCAGTGCTATTCTACCCCATATAACTCAGCAGAGAGCTCTAAACAACACAAGACAGGGTCTGAACACTTACCCCAAAAAGCTAGGACGGAATCCGATGCTTATGCTAACAGACTACACAAGGGAGATGTCTTCGCACACCTTGTTAGAGTAGATGCCAAACTAGCCAACTTGTGACGTGTGAGGTTTATAGACTCTTGTATATGAAAATCTTTATTTATGAAATACGTATTTATTTATGGCATTATTTATTTTCATTGTGTTATATAATGTTAACAATTGTGTTTGATGAAGACCTAGAATGCACTATAGTGTATGTTAGATGTGATAGTGGATATGATGACTATCATGAAACACATCTAACAGTCACTGTGCATTCTGAACTAGTTCCTAGTCGATTGGGCCATCAAAATAAGGATAAGGCCGCCCGAGCTTGAGACTAGCATCTGCGATGTGAAGTACCATGTTTCATTGGTAGGGAACATTGTGATGTTCTGAGCATGCAGATGGATAGTGACCTGGTGCTCTATCGAACTACCCTCGTTCGGACTTTCCAAGTGGTTACCATTTGTCGAGTGGATAAGTCCGAGGTCTTGGTTGTAATGATTAGTCCTCACTACTCGAAACATCATTGAGACTCTACATGATAGGCACCTCACTTTGACCCGTTTGCCGACTCATTTGGGGTCATTAGGCGGCAGGATTGGGTGAGGTCCCGATGCATGTAGCAGTCGATGCTTCGTTGTCGAGGATTCACCGCTCGCTCTCATGCGTGGATATCCTATGCTATCTGAGGGGATAATAGTGTATAAATGTGAGGATTCAGATTTAGATTTGTGGTTAATTTTATTGTTTGAGATTAGCCACGTGAATTATGAAGTTATAGAGTTGTCGAACTCCTCCAAGTATTTAAATCAACCGTACTGTAGCCGCGACTGGTAGGATTTGGAATTTCATGGTTACTGTAGCTTGCGGCTGGTGGAGATGGAAAATCAGTCGTTGCGCCTGTGTTTGTGTCTGGCAGTCGTTGCGCTCGTGAGAGAATGACCAGTCGATGAATTGAAGAATCAGTCGCGGGAGGAATTATGTTGCGACTGGGTGACCAGCTGAGGAATTGAGGAACCAGTCGAGGGAGTAACGCGACGTCGTTTGGTTAAGTTGAAACGCTGCATTTCGAGGATTGCATCTGGTACCAGTTGTGAGGAATCTACCAGCTTTTAGTTTAGCTTGCGTCTTGATTGTTGCGACTGGATAGTTGCGACTGGATTGTTGTGTCTTGAGTGTTGCGACTGGATAGTTGCGACTGGATTGTTGCGTCTGGTTGTTGCGACTGGTTTGTTGTAGGAAGCATGAGTGCCAGTCGTAAGATTCCTACGGTTCAAGACGACTGGATTGGTGAGCAGCAGTCGAGAGATTCGAGATGTATATAATTAGAGGTGTTGATCGACACTTAGAATAATTGAGAGCCAGATATTTCTTATCTTCCTCCCCAAACCTTCGTCGAGCTACTGTTCACCGTGATTTTTCCATCGCCGATCTCCATCGCATCCAGCTTCTGTTTTGACGTTTTGAGTGGCGCTGGACTCCCCTAGCTTAGCTCTTTCGTTTGCTGCCCTTTTCGAACCCTGTATTAGCGCTGGTGTGGAAACGCGAAGCTGCTGGAGTTCGAAGCTTTCTTAAGGAAAGTCTGTACGTACGTTCTTCTGCTAGCGTGGGCTTTTGGGTGAGCATTCCTTGTAGATTTGAGCTTGGTTCTTGTAGTTAATGCCTGCGTAGAAGTGTAGGATTGAAGTATGCTTATGGCCGTAGGATTAACGTGTTATTGAAACAGATTTTGAGTTAAGATTTTGAATACCTGAAACAGATTTCATCTTCTGGGAAGTTTGAGTGGAATTTGTCGTGGAAGCTTTAAGGGCAGTAGGCTTGAATTGTTGCTGGCCGTGTCTTTGTTGAGAATCTGTTAGGTAAATTGAAGAAGAAAGGTACGATGGAGCAGCCCTTAGCAGCTTTGAGCGTGAACATGCCTATATTTCAATGTTGTGAAATCCGTGACTTTGCTGCTAGTTGTTTACGTGGAACAGTTTGATGAATTGCTTGAGCTTTACATTCTGTTTGCACGTATTTGGAACTGTATGCATTATGCATTGATATTGAATGGCATTCATGCATACATCTTGAGCCTGAATTGATAGATTGATTTGATTACCTGATTGGGTGCCACGTTGTGAGTGGCCGACTGTTGAGTCGTGCCCGAAAAGTCCAACGCTATCGTCGGAGTGGTGACTACCGGATTCGAGTGTCTACCACCGAGCTGTGATGGGCTGACGGGCCCCGATGAACACGGACCGATGATTTCCACCGGCTGATTGGCTGTGCGTGGTATAGAGGCTTGATTTGAGTTTCCAGTTGATAGACTGGTCTAGCTATCCGATTTCTTGATAGCCCTCATGCATTCATAGCATTGATTATAGCATTTTGCATGTATAGCTGTTTTGATAGCTCTTCTTACTGAGGCTTGACCTCGTACTTGTTTCCTGCTTTTGTTTTGTTTGGGTCTGCGTTGCCCATTTGTAGGAGTTTCAGGTAACCTAGCTGGGCAGAGTGGAAGTTCAGCTGGTCGATCCCCGCGTCATTGAGTCCCAGTCTATTTATGTTATGTATTGAACCGGGGGATGCCCCGTGTTATCATGTATTGGGGATCTGTCTTTTGAATTGATTTATGTGGTTACTTGTTGTATGAGTTTGAGTTAACTCATATTTTGAGTATTGAATATTTTGAATGTATGATTTGAAGTTCAGGCCCATTGTATTTCGAAAAATTTTTAAGCCCTGATTTTTAGCTTCCGTGTTTTTGCGCTTATTATGTGTTAATTGTTAGTAATTAGCATGGGGCCTGACATTTTTGGTATCAGAGCTTAAACTGGGATAAGCTCGATTTCTTTTGATCACACTCGAGTCTAGGCACAGAGTTTTGATTTGATTTTGATTGCCTCTGTGACTTATGTGATCTATTATCTGTCTTGTTATTCTATCTGCTGTGAGATCTTACCTCTAGGCTTGTTAGATGCCGCCGAGACGAGGAGGAGGTGGGATGACTAGACGTTCCGTAGAGGAATCTAGAGCAGGTAGTGATGACTACACTCGAGTCTAGGCACTAGAGTTTTGATTTGATTTTGATTGCCTCTGTGACTTATGTGATCTATTATCTGTCTTGTTATTCTATCTGCTGTGAGATCTTACCTCTAGGCTTGTTAGATGCCGCCGAGACGAGGAGGAGGTGGGATGACTAGACGTTCCGTAGAGGAATCTAGAGCAGGTAGTGATGACAACGCTCAGGTAGAGGACGTCACTAGGCAGATAGGTGGAATGGAGTTAGTTTTAGCCCGATTTCAGCGGACGAACCCACCGACGTTGGCCGGTACTGAGGGTGGTGCTAGGGCTGAGGCGTGGCTTGTTCAGATGGAGGAGCTATTTGATACCTTGGAGTACGCTCCGGAAAAGAGACTGAAGTTGGCAGTGCTGCAGCTACGAGATGATGCACAGCGCTGGTGGAGGAGTACATCTAGGATGCTTCGAGATAGTGGGACGACGCTCACTTGGGATGCTTTCTGTGAGGCTTTTCGACGCGAATACACTCCAAAGTCCTACTTCGCTAGCCGGGAGCGTGAGTTTGATAATTTGAAGCAGGGTGACATGCGTGTGGCCGAGTATGCGAGGTGGTTTTCTGTGCTTCTAGTGTACATGCCAGCTGTGGCGAACCAAGAGCGAACGAAGAGGAACAAGTTCTTGAAGGGCTTGAGACCTGACCTTTATCGGATGGTACTGTCTGGGTCCCCAGCGACTTTTATGGAAGCTGTGAACAATGCAGTGGATATCGAGGAGAGTTTGATGGATCCCGAGGCTCCAGTACATCAGACGACTGCACGTGCTTCTCAGCCAGCTCAGGCGGTGTCGCAGTCGTATCAGTCTCCTCAGGGGTCACAACAGTCGAGTCGCCAGCAGTTTAGACCTAGAGGGAAGCAATTTAAGAAGAAGGGCCATTCGAGTTCTTCTGGTTCCGTGAGCTCTGGTTCTGGCAGTGGTTCTGGTAGCGGTTCTGGAGGTGGATTCTGTAGTCAGTGCGGAGGGAGTCATGAGACTTCGCAGTGTCGAGGAGTCCGAGGACTTTGCCATCTATGTGGTCAGCCGGGACATTTTGCTAGAGTGTGTCCTTCGATTGGAGGGCGGTCTACTGGTCAGTCGGAGCAGGGTTCCGCTAGTGGTTCTTCTCAGCGACAGCAGCCTTTTGCACAGTCCCAGCGATCAGGATTTCAGCCTCGTGAGCCGTCACGTTTTGGAGGACCTTCCCGACCCCCGTTTCAGATTCCCCAGCAGGCGCAGGCGAACGCCTTGACGGGAGATCAGGCTGAGGAGACTCCGGGCATGGTGATTAGAGGTACATGCTCTATTTATGATTATCCTGCGAGAGTCTTGTTTGACACTGGTGCATCACACTCTCAGGGTTCCGCTAGTGGTTCTTCTCAGCGACAGCAGCCTTTTGCACAGTCCCAGCGATCAGGATTTCAGCCTCGTGAGCCGTCACGTTTTGGAGGACCTTCCCGACCCCCGTTTCAGATTCCCCAGCAGGCGCAGGCGAACGCCTTGACGGGAGATCAGGCTGAGGAGACTCCGGGCATGGTGATTAGAGGTACATGCTCTATTTATGATTATCCTGCGAGAGTCTTGTTTGACACTGGTGCATCACACTCTTTCATATCTGAGATGTTTGTGTTTGAGCGTGGGGTGAGTTCTTCCCCACTGTGTGATGTTGTTTCGTGTCTACTCCTGCTGGTGTGAACCTGTGGTCCCGAGAGGTAGTAGTAGATTGCCTGATTAGATTTGATGAACATGTGTTGGTGACCAATTTGATTGTGTTGGGGATTAGAGATTTTGACTGTATTTTGGGAATGGACGTGTTATCTAGCTATAAGGCTACCGTTGATTGCTTTCATGGTGTGGTGAGATTTCGCCCTGATACGGGTGAGAGGTGGGATTTCTACGGCACGGATTCGAGGTCGAAGATTCCCCTGGTGTCCGCTATGGAGATGTTTAGCTTGCTATCGCTAGGTAATGCAGGATTCATGATCTACGCTCTTGATAGTTCCCAGAAGCAGCGATTAGAGTTGCGCGACATCCCCGTTGTTCGAGAGTTTCCCGACGTGTTTCCAGATGAGATTCCTGGATTCCCTCCTCGACGTGAGATCGACTTCAGTATTGAGTTGGTGCCTGGTACCGCCCCAATTTCTAGAGCTCCTTACCGGTTGGCGCCCGCAGATTTGAAAGAGATGAAGGAACAGTTGAGAGATCTCTTAGAGAAAGGCTTCATCGGACCGAGCATGTCATCTTGGGGAGCTCCGATTCTCTTTGTGAAAAAGAAAGATGGCACTATGAGGATGTGCGTGGACTTCAGACAGTTGAATAAGGCCACGGTGAAGAACAAGTATCCTCTGCCGAGGATTGATGACTTGTTCGATCAATTGCAGGGATCGGTTGTTTACTCGAAGATTGACTTGCGCTCTGGTTATCACCAGTTGCGAATTAGAGACACTGACGTGGCAAAGACAGCCTTCCGAACTCGATATGGGCATTTTGAGTTTCTTGTCATGCCTTTTGGATTGACGAATGCCCCTGCTGTCTTTATGGATTTGATGAATCGCGTCTTCAACGAGTATATCGATCGGTTCATTATCGTCTTCATAGATGACATCTTGGTGTACTCGAGGAGCAAGAGAGAGCACAAGGAGCATTTGAGACTTGTATTGCAGAGATTGAGAGACTCGCATCTCTATGCCAAATTCAGCAAGTGCGAGTTTTGGCTCGATAGGATTATCTTTTTGGGTCATGTGATTTCGGCACAAGGAATTTCGGTGGATCCTAGCAAGGTCGAAGCAGTGCTTAACTGGGAGAGACCTCGAAATGTTTCAGAGATCCGTAGTTTCTTGGGGTTTCATTGAGAAGTTTTCTTCAATAGCCAGGCCCATGACGCAGTTGACTCAGAAAGATAAGAGATTTGTATGGATTGATGAGTGTGAGTATAGTTTTCAGACGCTGAAGGAGAAGTTAACTACTGCTCCTTTTTTGGCCCTACCGTCTGGCTCCGGAGGATTTGTTGTGTGCTCCGATGCTTCTCTGAATGGTTTAAGGTGTGTTTTGATGCAGAACGGGTACGTGATCGCGTATGCGTCTCGACAGCTGAAGCCTCACGAGACGAGGTACCCGGTTCATGATTTGGAGTTGGCTGCAATAGTGTTTGCCTTGAAGATTTGGCGGCATTATCTCTATGGTGAAGAATTTGTGGTGTACACCGACCACAAGAGCCTGAAATATATCTTCACGCAGTCAAATTTGAACATGAGGCAACGACGCTGGATGGAATTGCTTAAGGACTTTGACTGTGAGATTCAGTATCAACCTGGGCGAGTGAACTTGGTAGCAGACGCTCTAAGTCGAAAGACCCAGCCTGATATGTTAGCATCCTTGAGTATTTCAAAAGTTCATGAGGAGTTGAGTACGTCTGGTTGGCGATTCCAGCCAGGTGATCAGTATTTCTTTGTTTCTTCTCTTCAGGTGGAACCGCAGATTGTGATGAACATCAGGGAGGCGCAGAGGACCGACCCCTATATCCATGAGTTGAGGATTAAGGCGCAGTCAGATCAGTCTGATGATTTCTCTGTTGCTTCTGATGGATGTTTGAGGTTCAGAGGGAGATTAGTAGTTCCGAACCTGATTGATTTGAAGGAGACCCTCATGAATGAAGCACATTGTAGTCGGTACAGTGTGCATCCAGGCGAGTGAAAGATGTACCATGCCTTGAAGTCTCACTACTGGTGGGCAGGTATGAAGAGCGACATTTCTGCTTTTGTTGCTAGATGTCTGAATTGCCAATAGGTCAAGGCTGAGAGAATGAGACCTGGTGGATTGCTCCAGAGTTTGGAGGTGTCCAATGGAATTGGGAGCACATCGCCATGGATTTCGTGACTCATCTACCTCGATCGAGTAGGGGATGCGATGCGATCTGGGTTGTGATTGATAGACTCTCGAAGTCAGCCCATTTCATTCCCTATGATGTGAGGTGTTCGATGAAAAATATGGAGAAATTGTACATCGACCATGTGGTTAGACTGCATGGAGTTCCGGTTTCGATAGTGCCTGACAGAGATCCGAGGTTCACTTCTCGCTTTTGGAATAGTCTGCAAGCAGCAATGGGTTCGAGATTGGCGATGAGCACAGCCTATCACCCACAGACCGATGGAAAGTCTTAGCGGACTATCCAGACTTTAGAGGATATGCTGCAAGCGGTAGTGATGGATTTCAGCGGTGGCTGGCAGGATTCGCTTTCCTTGGTGGAGTTTTCGTATATAACACAGCTCCAAGTCACTATTGGAATGGCTCCGTTTGAGGCATTGTATGGTCGAAAGTGCAGATCCCCGATTTGTTGGGAAGAAGTTGGCGAGAAACAGCTTCTACACCGGAGTTTGTTCAGCACATGAAAGACCAAATTGATTTGATCCGGAGTAGAATGAAGGCTGCACAAGACCGTTTCTCGAGTTATGCGAACAGAAGAAGTCGACCGTTAGAGTTTGAGGTGGGCGATCGAGTGTTTCTCAAGATTTCTCCTTTCAAGAGCGTGATGAGATTTCGATTTAAAGGAAAATTGGCTCCCAGATTCGTTGGTCCTTTTGAGATTATTGAGCGGATTGGACAGTTGGCTTATAGACTGAGGCTGCCTGAGGAGTTAGCCGCGATGCATGACGTGTTTCATGTGTCAATGTTGAGAAAATATGAGCCGGATCCGTCCCATGTTTTGAGAACTGACGAAGTTGAGCTGGATTCTGCCTTGAGTTATGTCGAGTATCCGGTGCAGATCTTGGATAGGAAGGAGAAACAGACTGAGGAACAAGATAATTCCATTGGTGATGGTCCAATGGAGCAAGCATGGCCGAGAAGAAGCAACCTGGGAAGTTGAGGAAAAGATGAGACAGGATTGGCCTCATCTGTTTGAGCACTGAGTGTGCAGAATTTCGAGGTAATTTTTCTGATTTTGCTTTGAATTTGATGAGTTGGTAGTGCAGATTTGCATGATTGATTGTTTTCTTCCCTGAGCTTACCTTTGATTTCGAGGACGAAATCCCATAAGGTGGGGAGAATGTGAGGATTCAGATTTAGATTTGTGGTTAATTTTATTGTTTGAGTTTAGCCACGTGAATTATGAAGTTATAGAGTTGTCGAACTCCTCCAAGTATTTAAATCAACCGTACTGTAGCCGCGACTGGTAGGATTTGGAATTTCATGGTTACTGTAGCTTGCGGCTGGTGGAGATGGAAAATCAGTCGTTGCGCCTGTGTTTGTGTCGGGCAGTCGTTGCGCTCGTGAGAGAATGACCAGTCGATGAATTGAAGAACCAGTCGCGGGAGGAATTATGTTGCGACTGGGTGACCAGCTGAGGAATTGAGGAACCAGTCGAGGGAGTAACGCGACGTCGTTTGGTTAAGTTGAAACGCTGCGTTTCGAGGATTGCGTCTGGTACCAGTTGTGAGGAATCTACCAGCTTTTAGTTTAGCTTACGTCTTGATTGTTGCGACTGGATAGTTGCGACTGGATTGTGATCGACACTTAGAATAATTGAGAGCCAGATATTTCTTATCTTCCTCCCCAAACCTTCGTCGAGCTACTGTTCACCGTGATTTTTCCATCGCCGATCTCCATCGCATCCAGCTTCTGTTTTTGACGTTTTGAGTGGCGCTGGACTCCCCTAGCTTAGCTCTTTCGTTTGCTGCCCTTTTCGAACCCTGTATTAGCGCTGGTGTGGAAACGCGAAGCTGCTGGAGTTCAAAGCTTTCTTAAGGAAAGTCTGTACGTACGTTCTTCTGCTAGCGTGGGCTTTTGGGTGAGCATTCCTTGTAGATATGAGCTTGGTTCTTGTAGTTAATGCCTGCGTAGAAGTGTAGGATTGAAGTATGCTTCTGGCCGTAGGATTAACGTGTTATTGAAACAGATTTTGAGTTAAGATTTTGAATACCTGAAACAGATTTCAGCTTCTGGGAAGTTTGAGTGGAATTTGTCGTGGAAGCTTTATGGGCAGTAGGCTTGAATTGTTGCTGGCCGTGTCTTTGTTGAGAATCTGTTAGGTAAATTGAAGAAGAAAATTACGATGGAGCAGACCTTAGCAGATTTGAGCGTGAACATGCCTATATTTCAATGTTGTGAAATCCGTGACTTTGCTGCTAGTTGTTTACGTGGAACAGTTTGATGAATTGCTTGAGCTTTACATTCTGTTTGCACGTATTAGGAACTGTATGCATTATGCATTGATATTGAATGGCATTCATGCATACATCTTGAGCCTGAATTGATAGATTGATTTGATTACCTGATTGGGTGCCACGTTGTGACTGGCCGACTGTTGAGTCGTGCCCGAAAAGTCCAACGCTATCATCGGAGTGGTGACTACCGGATTCGAGTGTCTACCACCGACCTGTGATGGGCTGACGGGCCCCAATGATCACGGACCGATGATTTCCACCGGCTGATTGGCTGTGCGTGGTATAGAGGCTTGATTTGAGTTGCCAGTTGATAGACTGGTCTAGCTATCCGATTTCTTGATAGCCCTCATGCATTCATAGCATTGATTATAGCATGTTGCATGTTTAGCTGTTTTGATAGCTCTTCGTACTGAGACTTGACCTCGTACTTGTTTCCTGCTTTTGTTTTGTTTGGGTCTGCGTTGCCCATTTGCAGGAGTTTCAGGTAACCTAGCTGGGCAGAGTGGAAGTTCAGCTGGTCGATCCCCGCGTCACTGAGTCCCAGTCTATTTATGTTATGTATTGAACCGGGGGATGCCCCGTGTTATCATGTATTGGGGATCTGTCTTTTGAATTGATTTATGTGGTTACTTGTTGTATGAGTTTGAGTTAACTCATATTTTGAGTATTTAATATTTTGAATGTATGATTTGAAGTTCAGGCCCATTGTATTTCAAAAAATTTTTAAGCCCTGATTTTTAGCTTCCGTGTTTTTGCGCTTATTATGTGTTAATTGTTAGTAATTAGCACGGGGCCTGACAATAAATCTCTGGCCAGAGTAGTGGATGTGTTTTAGGTAAATGGGTTTCCCTAGTAACACTCGCGATGTCACTATTCGATCTCCAAGATGTATGCATAGTTATCGGATCTTTAGCGACTCTAGATTTACCAATGGTCGTTGATCTGATCGGCATATGTGTATTGAAAGGACCGTACTGTACACTAACCATGACCGACTGGTTCTTGCAGGCACTGTCAGTGATACCTAGGGGATCATGGGGCGATGTTGCTAGGCGCTTTACCATGATCCGTTGGGCAAGTCCGAAATTGTGATTTCGGAGTCACAATTGTGGGTCCACGGCTAGCTGTATCCCTGAACCATTGATGTCATACAAGTACTGGATTCATGATTCCCGCACGAAAACTAAGCTCAATGTGTAGAGCGTAGGAGGAGGATTTTAGGGAGTGCGACTTCCTAAAAGTCAACAGGGGTCAAATTGCGATTTCCCAAAGTTGAGGGGCTAAACTGTAATTTTGGTGTAGGTGATCTGAAAAATTGTTTTTCGCATGATAATATTCGGTTTTGGAAACTGAGTCGATCGGTCCGATCTGATCGTCGATCGGAGTTATGATGAAATCGTAGTGATTTAATTGAACCGGATGTTCATATGGACCTGGCCTGACCCAAGTCCAATGGGCCGGCACAAGCCCATTACAAGTCTATTAATTATAGACTTAGGATTTTAATCACATAACATAACATCACAACCCTAGACCTAATTTGGCCGCCCCCTCTCCTCCTCTAGCCACGCCGCCGTCGGCCACCTTGAGCGCCGCCACCGGCCGCCGCCGTCCGCCGCCTCTTGCCGTGATCGGACTTGTTCCGATCAGTTTTTCGAGGAGTTTCCGTCCGTGCCAAATTTGTCAGTCCTTTTAGTGCAGGCTGACGAAGGAATCGTATTTCCGGTCGTGGACCTGATTAGACGATCTACCGCCGCCTACATTTGAAGAGCCAGTTTCCCTGTGATTCTGGTTGGAGCCAGGCGCCTAGACGCCAGCAAGGTAACAATCGATAAACGCCCTATGAATGGTTTATTGATTGATTTCAGTGTATTGAACGTATCTCGGGGCAAAATTTTTAAACTTCCGCTGCGCCCCCGGGAAAAGGGATCCGTATCCGCCACTTTCGCCAAAACACCTCACCAGCTTCAAGAAAATGTCCTAAAGCAATATCCAAACGAAGCGTCTCAGCAAGAGGAGTCCAACGCTACCACTCTTACTTCAATCGGAGCTGTCTACCGTCGGCAATCGAAGAATATAAGGTTCGGTGAACAGTAGCTAGGGTATTGCGACAGAGTTTGCTATCGGGAAATATTCTAAGTGTCGGGAACAATAATAGAGAACAAGGCCAAGCTCCCTATTAAATCTCACTACTGAAAGAACTGGGAACAGATCCATCGACAACTTAAGCTATCACAACTGATATTCCTGCTCGCAAACAGATCTCACAACAGATCTCACTCTACGCCAAACAGCGATCACTTAAATCAAACGACGTCGCAGAGAACTACTGTCGCAACTGGACACGTCACCCGCTACTCACTGCTGAACAACTAACCAACATCTGTTCGCAACGCAACAAAAGATCTCTCACACAGCAGAGAGCTAACACAACTCACAACTGAGTCTTCAGCGATCACTTAAATCAAACGACGTCGCAGAGAACTACTGTCGCAACTGGACACGTCACCCGCTACTCACTGCTGAACAACTAACCAACATCTGTTCGCAACGCAACAAAAGATCTCTCACACAGCAGAGAGCTAACACAACTCACAACTGAGTCTTCTTCGCTAATCCAAAACGCTGTCGTTCCAACTAATCCAAACGAAGACGTACCAACTAATCCAAACGAAGACGTACCAACTAAGCACTGCTGAAACACGCTAGCACACTCTCTACTGCTTAGCGATAGCAGATATTGCTACAACTTATGAACACAACCACTCAGCGACAACTGCTGACGTCACCACTGCTGATCGCTAACATTCAGCGATGACCCAGCACTCACTACTGAACAGATTCCGTGCCAAACTCTAACTCTCCAGAACTGTTCTAAGGACTAAAACAAAACCCGATAGCTTCTCCAAGCACATCAACTCAAAGATGATCACCCAGATTCGATCACACTCAAATATGATCTCACTAAAACCCGATTAATTAACTCAATTAATCTTATCAGCTTTCGGGTCACACAATACCCAAGAAAAAAATATTTAATTGAAATGTTTACTTCAATGTTGAGCACACCTTTCTCAAAACCTTTCTGGGCAAGGTATTCCCTATAGTTGCGCTTCCAATGCCCTGTATTCTTGCATTAATAACAGATATTATCACCCTCGTCAGCCTTCATAGGCGTGGCTGCCACAATGGACTCAGAGCTTGCTTCTTTCTGGCAATGTTATTTTTGGCAGGCGGGGTAGAACGCTTCTTCCCTCGTGGTCCTTTCTTTGTACCAGACGAAGATCCCACATAAAGAACCAGCCTTTCCTTCTTTATGGTGGATTCATATGTCACAAGCATGTTCACTAACTCCTCAAGGGTTGGCTCCATCTTGTTCAAATTGAAATTCACCACAAAAGAGTCAAATGAGCTTGGCAGCGAAAGTAGCAACACATCGATGGTCAACTTGGTCGGCAACACAAGATCCATGCCAACGAGCTTGTCCACTAGCCCAATCAACTTAAGGCCATGCTCATGGGAAGTCCTGTCAGGCCTCGTGCTCAACACAGAGATAAACCACGCCATAATCAATAGCGAAGGCAATTAAAATAGTGGCTAAAATTTTCGCTTTGGCCTGACTTAGAAAGCATAAGTTAAAATACAATGTTATTCAAAATATTGGTTTACAACGCTCGAAAATCAAATACAACACATACATCATACAAACATAGAGTGACTCCCAATTAAACAGAGCGATGAGTCTCTCGCTCAAAATAGATACAATACAACATAACAAAAATATCATATACATCTACTACATATAACTGGGACACTCTATCCACCTCCCGGGGCAGTACCAGCTGGATCAACTCCACGACCAGCGGTGAAACCATGATAACCTGAAAACACACAAAGGAAAACAAGACAACCAGCCCCAGAGGGACATGGGGTGAAACCCCAGAATGGAGAGCAACTGAAACAGAACAGTAAGATAGCAACAGATAATATGCAGATGATATGCATGAGATGAGGCTACAACCGAAAGCAGGGAGCCAAAGGATCTCAAGAATCAATTCAACAACGACAACAGATCAGCTGCAAGGTTAGTGGCCACGGGTTGTGTGAGTATATGGGAGCTACCCACTCGTCTCAACACACGGTACCAGATGCACAATAAATCACTCAACCTGCTGTTGCCCAACTCAAGAGATGTGGGAGCTACCCAATCCGCTCATAGCCGCTAACAGATCCCAGTAGGGAGATGATGGAGTTACCCACTCGGCCTCCAACAAAGCACCTTGGTACACACAGATCAAAATAACAAGGCACGACTAAACAAGATCTGAGCTCAACATGAAATAATTCGTGTATGCAATGCAACAGGATGCAGCAGAAAAGGAAACAGCATACACGGCACAGCAGGACAACAAGAAAATACACATATCCATGCCAAATCCAACGCTGTAAACCAAGCTCACATCCATACCTTAGTTCTGAGCTACAATTACCACAAAAGAAGTCCCGAGCAATCAGATCTGAAACCCAATGAGCTACCTGAATGGCAGAAACAAATCTACGATTATGCTAACAGACTACACAAGGTAGATGTCTTAGCAGTCCTCTCCAAGCTCTCCAAAGTCTACGAAAGTGGTAAGGAAAGAAACGCCTTGCCAAGAGGAGTCCAACGTTACCACTCTTTCTTCAGTCGGAGATGTCTACCGCCGGCAATCAGAGAAGATAAGGTTCGGTGAACAGTAGCTACGGTATCGCGAAAGAGTTGTCTTTCGAGAAATATTTCTAAGTGTCAGAAAGAATAATGCGACTACGGTTCCAAGTCCTCCTTAAAATAAGTCAAATCTACTCCAATCTGAAGGACAACAACCACCGACAAAATCGAGGTTCAAGTCTGAAATCTGCTCAGATCTGGGTACCGCACCAGATCTGGACTCTGCGTCAAAACGACGTCGCACATAAGTCGAACAGATCTCGCTACATCGACCCAAGTCCGCTTCCCAATAGATACACACCATCCGTTAATCCTCAAATATGAATCAATAAACGGCGTCGCATCGCGTTCACAATGACGTCATCCAAAACGACATCACCACCGGAGCAGATCCAAAACACCAGACCTCACACACTCAACCTAGCCAGATCTGAAATCCACAAACCGCATCGATCTATCCCTTGCTCAAATCTAGATTCTCCCAAACGACATCGTTTCGTACCCGCACGATATATTCAACTTGTGCGCCCAAAATAACGCACGGTCCCAGATCTGATTACAGGGTCTGAATAAGGTTGACCCACGTTGACCAACGCTCAAGTCTTCATTCCTAATACGCAGAATCTCTAACTTTCAGAGCTGTTCTAAGCACCATTACGGACCCGATAGCTTCACCAAGCATACCAGCTCAAAGCTGGCTCATCCCAGATCTGTTCAAGCCAAATCTGGTCTATGCTAAACTCGACTACTTAACTCAATTAATCCAATAGACTTTCGGGTCTCACATTCCTCCCCCATTGAAAATAAGATTTCGTCCTCGAAATCAAATAACAACTCCAGGACTGCACCAAAACCTCAAAGCCACCAACACTGGAAGAATTCTGCGACACACTAAAACCAAACAGCAGCTCTTCAACACACAACGAGAGGCTAATAACCAAGAGTTCAATATGACTAAAACAAACAACACAAACAAAACTAGCTACAGGAAAACAACTGCAACATCTACTCAAACAGATGCGGCCATTCATGTTGCATCTTCTCCTCCAAGCCCCACGTAGCTTCTTCTCTACCATGTTTGCTCCACTAGATCATCACTAAGGGAATACAGATGCGGCCATTCATGTTGCATCTTCTCCTCCAAGCCCCACGTAGCTTCTTCTCTACCATGTTTGCTCCACTAGATCATCACTAAGGGAATGGTCTTGTTCCCCAGCTGTTTCTCTTTCTATCTAAGATCTGCAAGGGATACTCAACATAGCTCAAAGACCGATCTAGCTCCACCTCATCAGTTCTCAACACATGTGAAAGATCTGGCTCATACTTCCTCAACATAGACACATGAAACACATCATCCAATGAGGACAGATCTGGCGGCAAAAATAGCCGATAAGCCAAAGGACCGATCCTCTCAACAATCTCATACGGTCCAACATAACGAGGAGCTAACTTTCCCTTAGATCAAATCTCATAACACTGCGAAAAGGAGAAACTTTTAGGAACACCAGATCACCAACATGAAATTCCAAATGTCTACACCTCTTATTCGCATAACTGGCTTCGCGATCTCATGAGTTGGCAAATCAAATCCACCTGATCTCTTATCTGTTGTACAAACTCTGGAGAAGACAGCTTCTCCCCCACTAAATACAACAACTCTCTATTTATAATGAAATTCTTTTAAAGCTTCCAATGGAATCCAACAGCTGGCTTCCATGATACACTTCTTTTGAGGTGGCTTGCACGATACAATAACTTCGTTTTGGATTCTTTTGCAAGTTGTCTTGTATCCCACCCCACTTTTGAGCTGTCCTGTTGTCGTTTTTTGATAATTTCTAGTGAGTGCTTTCGGCTTTTTGAAAAGTAGTCTGAGAAGAAGCTGTCGGCCATAAATTTTTTGAATAATGAAAAAGATGGCACGCATTTCACCAGGAAACTTCTGGCCAATGAAAAATATGAATTTTTTTTAAACTTCCTTTGATTTTAGAAATCAAAGGGATCTTGCAAAGCTGGTCCTCCGTATGGGTCAGAGGAGATCGATTCTTCAGACTTTGCTAATTTTGAGGAGCATTGGGACATGAATTCAAAAAGACAGTTTTGAAATTCTGGATCATTTTTGAACTGTTCCCAGAAAGTGTTTTGAGCAGGATCAACAGTAGGATTAGCTGTTAGGGAAGTTTGGGTGTTTGTTTGAACAGGCTTCTTTTGCTTTTTGTCTTCGGGTGAATATTTGGGTAGTTGGCCTGTAGCAAGGAAATGCCTCACCACTATGTCATTGCAGAGGTGAGTGTCATATTTTCCCCACCATTTGATTTTGTGAATCCGAACCAGAGAATAAGGCACCGGTTCAGGATAGAATTTTTGGAAATCAAAATCCCAGGAAAAAATCCAGGGAACCTTGAATTGAGCATGGAATTTCAAAGGTTTTTGATAATTTGGGAGGCAGGAATTTTCGGAGAAAATTTCTAAACCTTTCTTAACATCTTTAGGAAGAATAGTTGAATCAGATCCCATGAGTTTCCACCACTCATAGAACCAAGTAGGGAAATTTGTATCGCAACCAGAATGAAAGGTGAAAAACTAGGAATGAGAGAAAGGACGGAAATAAAATGTCCTAAATCAAGAAAGTTTGTAATCAAAGTAATTGAAGTTTGCAGGTTGGAAATTGACAGAGAAAGGACGAAATTTGAAATTATTAATTGGTTGTTCAGAGTCATCCCATTGGGTGGAAGAGATGACTTGTTTGATGATGCATTTGGAATAGTGGATATTATGTTTGGGATCTTTATGGTGGACGATTTCCACGGAATCTGTATCCAATAAGATAAACTCATAAAATTTTTGATTTTTTGTGGGTTCTGTGGTTTCCCAGAATTGAAAGTTGACAAAACGTCTACGCACTGTTGGGGTAACTCCATGAAAGGAGTAAACCCAAGATTTTCGGGCCATGGTTTATGAACGTATTTATGATCATCATTTTTGTCTTGGGGGTTTTGAGGTGTGGTTTGAATTTCTTTTGAAGAAGAGGCCAGAACTGATTAGTAGGGCAGTTCAGGGACATTTTGAAGAGGGCTATATCAATTAAAATTTGAGGTAAGAGGAGGAAATTGACCAGTAGGTCTTTGAGAAGGGGTTTTTGTATGTGTTTGAGGAGAACAGAGTTGGACTAATGCTTTTTTGGTTTGATCTTTGGGTAATTCATAATCCTTTGCAGTTTGAATTTTCTGCCTTGAAGGGTCCATCTGCAAGAAAATTTTGTTTTCCTTGTAAAAATTCTCTGGTTAGGAAGTCAGGAAGAGAATTATCTTCCCCTTTGATAAATTCGATGTCAAAATCAAACACAGAAATAATTGCTTGCCACCGGGCAAAAATTTGTTTTGAAACAAGATTTTGAACATCTTTTAAAATGACTTCCTTTGCAGATTTGTAATCAACACGTAAAAGAAACCTTTTATTAAAAAGATCATCTTGAAATTTTAAAATACAAAGAACAATAGATAAAATTTCTTTTTTGATTGTTGAATAATTTTTTTGAGGGCCGAGCCAGAGACCTGAATGAAATCTGACTAATTGTTCGTGGGATTCTAGTCTCTGTTTGAGAATACCGCCATATCCTATGTCAAAGGCATCGGTTTCAACTATCATGAAAGCTATGGGATTAGGTATGCCTAAACATGGTAATGTTTGAACTTTAGACTTAATATCCTTAACTATACTTGTGTGGATTTCAGTCCATGGAGGGGGAGTCTTTTGAAGACGGGTGTATAAAGGCTGACATATTTGGCGTAAATTAGGGAAAAATTCTGCTATGTAATTAAGACATCCTAAAAATCTTTGAAGTTGGTTTTATCTTTAATTTGATCAGGGAATTTGTCAGCAAATTGAATAACTCTTTGTATTGGTTTAATTAGTCCTTTTGTTATATCATGACCTATGAAACGGATTGAAGTTTGAAATAATTTCATTTTCTTTTGAGAGAGCACAAGACCATTTTGTTTAATTATCTGTAGAAAATGTCTTAGGTGTTTGAAGTGTTGATCTAAATTTTCTGAAAATATGAGAATATCGTCGATATAGACGATACTGAAAGAACTATAAGGATTGAAAATATCATTCATAATCCTTTGGAATTCGTTTTGTAACGATCAGCATCAGCAATTTGTATTTGCCAGAATCCAGATTTGAGGTCAAATTTGGAAAATATTTTAGCTGAATGTAATCTATTGATTAAATCTCTTTTATTAGGGATTGGATATCTAATCCATTGAAGAACCTTGTTTAAAGGTTTGTAATTAATGAACAGACGTGATACTCCTCGTTCGAGCTCTGCCTGCTTTACCACATAAAAGGCAGAGAATCATTACACACATAATGAAAGTAAAGAACGCCATATAAAAGAATGCGAATATCATACAT
>KQ991054.1:6691-20680 GCA_001598015.1 Dorcoceras hygrometricum | reverse complement strand
CAAACGACGTCGCTCCACTGACGTCATCCAGTCGCTAGCTCTCGCGAAATACCAGCAACAAGCAATAGCGGCGAAACTCACTCGCAGCTGGACTCCCAGTCGCAACAACGAAACGACGTCGTTTCCTCTTCGAGCTACAGGAAAGTTGACCCGCATTGACATCTACTCATGCTGAACAACCAGCAGACACTCGCACGCAAATCCACCAGCTGGTACCAGACGCAACCTTGAAACGACGTCGCGCCAACTAATCTAAACGTAGTCGTTTTGATCCTCAACGCAAATACACTAACGCACCTGCTGATCACAACACGCGCAACCACACTTCACGCAACGACAGCGTTTCAGGAATCTCGCGCTAAAACACGCTTCGACTGGTTTTGCCACCGACCAGCTGCTAGCTCACAACACCAGCTGACACGTCAACCAGCAAGTACCTCAAATATGCGAAAATACAAAATCTCCAGGATTGTTCAACACACGAAATGGAACCCAAAAATGCAACTCAAACACTCAAATAGAGATCTTAAACCAGCAGAACCTCTATTTATCGATTCATTCCAACGATTAATCTCAATTACAAATCCAGGTCTCACATTTCTCCCCCACTAAAAAAAGGATTTCGTCCTCGAAATCAAACAACAATTCTGAAATCACAACACAGCAACTGAAACTCGAAGCAACAACAAGAAACTAAGCAGAAACTCGCCCAACACAAGGCCAAGAGTTCAAGATAACTGAGCAAACAAGTCACAACAACTAAGGAAGGAAAACAGCAAAAACTGCTAGCTACTGGAAAATATAGCCCAATAGCTACTCAAACAGATGCGGCCACTCGCGCTGCATCTTCGCTTCCAGCTCCCAAGTAGCTTCTTCCCTACAATGTTTGCTCCACTGCACCATTACTAAAGGAATGGTCTTATTCCTCAACTGTTTCTCTTTTCTGCCAAGGATCTGCAAAGGGTATTCTTGATAGCTCAACGACTGATCTAGCTCTACCTCGTCAGTTCCAAGCACATGAGACGGATCTGGCTCATACTTCCTCAACATGGAAACGTGAAAGACGTCATGCAGAGAAGATAACTCGGACGGCAACAACAGACGATACGCTAAAGGGCCAATCCTCTCGACAATCTCATACGAACCAACATAACGAGGGGCTAACTTTCCCTTGCGTTCAAAGCGCATCACACTACGAAACGGAGAAACCTTGAGAAATACACTATCACCAACCTGAAACTCAAGAGGTCGACGCCTCTTATTCGCATAACTGGCTTGGCGATCCTGGGAAGCTTTCATCCGCTGTCTAATAAGATCCACGTGATCTTTCATCTGCTGCACAAAGTCAGGGGCAGATAGCTGCTTCTCCCCCACTTCTTCCCAACAAACTGGCGATCTGCACTTGCGGCCATACAAAGCCTCGAAAGGCACCATGCCAATCGTCACTTAGTAGCTGTTATTATTCGAAAACTCAACCAAAGACAACGCGTCTTGCCAACTACCTCCGAAATCCAACACAACAGCACGCAACATATCCTCTAACGTCTGGATAGTTCGCTCAGATTGGCCATCTGTCTGGGGATGATACGCGGTACTCATAGCCAATCTAGTGCCCAAAGCTGTCTGCAAACTCTTCCAAAACCTGGAAGTAAACCTCGGATCTCGGTCAGACACGATTGAAACAGGCACACCGTGCAATCTTACAACAAAATCAACTTACAACTTCGCCATCTTCTTCAACGAGAAGGTCATCCCATAGGGAATGAAGTGTGCAGACTTAGACAAACGGTCTACAACTACCCAAACAGCATCGCATCCTCGGATGGAACGAGGCAAATGAGTTACGAAATCCATCGCAATGTGCTCCCAATTCCATTGGGGCACCTCTAAACTCTGCAACAGACAACCAGGTCTCATCCTTTCGGCCTTTACCATCTGGCAATTCAAACAACGAGCGACAAAACCAGCAACATCGCTCTTCAGGCCAGCCCACCAAAAGTGCGGCTTCAAAGCATGGTACATCTTCCGTGCACCAGGATGAACACTATGTCTGCTACAGTGCGCTTCTCGAAGGATCTCTTTCCTCAAATCAATCAAATTGGGCACAACCAACCTGCCTCGGAAACGCAAACAACCATTGGACGAGACAGAATAGTCCTCAAGTTTGCCAGCCCTGACTTTCATATTCAACTCGTGGATTGACGGATCGGTCCTCTGAGCTGCTCGTATGCTAGAAACAATCTGCGGTTCCACTTGAAAAGATGAAACCATCACACAATTCTCAGCCGGATAGAATCTCCAACCCGTAGTGTTGAGATGCTCTTGATCCTTAGAGATGTACAACGACGCAAGCATCTCACTAGCCTTCCTGCTCAAAGCATCAGCCACTACGTTCGACTTCCCAGGCTGGTATTTGATCTCACAGTCAAAATCCTTAAGCAGCTCCATCCACCGACGCCTCATGTTCAAGTCATGCTGGGAAAACAGATACTGCAAACTCTTGTGGTCGGAGTACACCACAAACTGCTCGCCATACAGGTAGTGACGCCAGATCTTTAACGCAAAGACCACCGCTGCTAACTCCAAATCATGAACTGGGTAACGAGTCTCGTGCGGTTTCAACTGCCGCGAGGCATACGCAATGACTCTACCATTCTGCATCAACACACAACCCAATCCATTAAGCGAAGCGTCAGAACAAACAACGAAACCACCTGAACCGGACGGCAAAGCCAACACAGGCGCAGTAGTTAACTTCTCCTTGAGCAGTTGAAAAGCATTCTCACACTGCTTAGTCCAAACAAACCGCTTATCCTTCTGGGTCAACTGGGTCATCGGCTTAGCTATAGAAGAAAAACCCTCAATGAAACGACGATAATAGCCAGCCAGACCTAAGAAACTGCGAATCTCAGACACATTTCTCGGTCGCTCCAAGTTCAACACAGCATCCACTTTACTGGGATCCACAGAAATGCCATCCGCTGAAATGACATGGCCCAGAAATACAACGCGTTCCAACCAGAACTCGCACTTGGAAAACTTCGCATACAACTACTGCTCTCTCAACCTCAGAAGAACCATCTCCAAGTGCTCCTTGTGCTCCCTAGGAGTCTTTGAGTAAACTAAGATGTCGTCTATAAAAACAATCACGAACTGATCTATGAACTCTCGGAAGACTCGGTTCATCAGATCCATGAAGACTGCCGGCGCGTTTGTCAACCCAAACGGCATCACCAAAAACTCAAAATGTCCGTACCTCGTACGAAACGCAGTCTTCGCGACATCTTGGTCACTTACTCTGAGCTGATGGTACCCGGAACGAAGATCAATCTTAGAATACACCGCAGAACCTTGCAACTGATCAAACAGATCATCAATTCTCGGCAACGGGTACTTATTCTTCACAGTGGCTTTATTCAACTGACGAAAATCAAAGCACATCCGCATTGAGCCATCCTTCTTCTTTACAAACAAAATGGGCGCTCCCCACGGTGACATACTAGGGCGAATGAAACCCTTCTCCAGCAAATCATCTAACTGAACCTTGAGTTCTCTCAACTCCGCAGGCGCTAGATGATAAGGGGCACGATAAATCGGAGCTGTGCCAGGCACCAACTCTATGCTGAAGTCTATCTCCCGCCTCGGACGAAAACCAGGAATCTCCTCCGGAAACACGTCGGGGAAGTGTCGCACCACGGGAACGTCACTAAGCTGAACATTAGAAGAAGAAGACGCATCCAAAGCGTAAATCATAAAGCCAGCATTTCCCAAAGACAACAAGCTAAACATCTCCATCGCGGAGACCAACGGAATCTTCGATCTCGAGTCCTGGCCGTAGAAGTCCCACTTCTTGCCAGACAAAGGCCTAAAGCGCACAATCCCATGGAAGCAATCCACGGAGGCCCTGTAGTTGGACAGCACATCCATCCCAACTATACAATCGAAATCCCAAAGCATCAAGCGGATAAAATTCGCTAACAAGGCATGCTCACCAAACCGCAACACATCATCCAACAAAATCTCTTGCGAAAACAGGCTTACACCATCGGGGGTAGAAACAGAAACAGCATCACGCAAAGGGACGGTACACAAACCATGCTCAACAACAAACGAATCAGAAATAAACGAATGCGATGCACCGGTGTCAAACAACACACGAGCAGGAAAGTCAAAGACAAGACATGTACCTCCAATCACCCGACTCGGTGTCTCCTCGGCCTGCTCTCTCGTGAAGGCATTAACCTGAGCATGCTGGGGTCCTGGAAAGAAAGGCTGAGACGACTGCCCAAAACGCGAAGGGCCAGGCTGCTGAAACGGCCTAAACGGAGTCTCACCAAAACGGGGCTGCTGAAACATCTGCGAACGGCCCCTATACTGACCCCCATGACCCTGAGGCTGGGCCACGGCCTGTTGTGATCCAGCTGACGGACACACTCTCGCAAAATGTACGTACTGACCACAAAGGTTGCAGGAACCCTGCACACCAACACACTGCGTGGAAGAATGCTTTCCACCGCAAAAACCACAAAACTCCACCCGAGAGCCGCTGCTACTCGAGCTGCCAGAACCAGAAGACCCTGAACCAGACTTCTTCTTAAATTGCTGACCGTGGGGTCGAAACCTCTGACGGCCAGACTGCTGAGCTACCTGCTGTTGCTGCTGCTGAGGAAAATGTGCGGACTGAGAACTCTGAGACGGCTGAGCTCCCTGACCAGCGGGTCTACCACCCTGCACCGCCTGCGCCACCTGCGCTCTGCGCGCACTACGGCTCTTCATGCCCTCCTCAATGTGGTTAGCAGTATTCACGGCCTCAGCATAAGACTTGGGCTTTCTTGTCAGAACGCTCTGGTATAGATCTCCATTCAAACCCTCCACAAACCTGGTACTCTTGGCCCTCTCCCGGCCAGCAACATGCGGAACATACGCCAACAAAGCAGAAAACTTGCGAGCATACTCACGCACAGACAACGAACCCTGCTCCAATAACTCAAACTCCCGCTCACGGGCAGCTACATAGGAGTCGGGGACATACTCCTGCCTGAAGACCTGGTAGAAAGTGTCCCAAGTAATGACAACACCAGTCTCCAGTAAGGTACTAGACGTACCTCTCCACCAACGCTCTGCGGACTTCCTCAACAACAAGGTTACCAACCTCAACCGGAGATCGTCGTCATACTGGGCTCGATCAAAAAGATGTATGACGCTATGGAGCCAAGAATCCGCATCCTCACTCGATTCATCGCCATTGAAGACAGGAGGATTCATCCTCTGAAACCGAGCTATGACCACATCCATTCTCTCTACCGGAGCCGGCGGAGCATCAGCCTCCTCCTCTCCACTACTATCAAGAGTGTGACTAGGCGCACTATACTGATCCTCGTTCTGCCCTCCTGATTCCTGGAACTGCCCCCTACCTCTACCACGACGTCTAGGAGGCATCTAGAACACTCAACAGGATAAGGAAAAACAGAACAGATACAGCATAGAAAGCATATAACACAAAATATGCAGCACGTAGTCATATAAGTCAAGCACATGCAACACGCAACGCTGTGCCTAGACTCAAGTGTGATCAAAGGAATTGAGCTTATCCCAGTTTAAGCTCTGATACCAAAAATGTCAGGCCTCGTGCTCACAACAGATAAACACATGCGGAAGCTATCAAAAAGTGGGTAAAATTTTCTCTTTTAGGCCCGACGGTTTTAAACATATAATTTAAAATACAACGATACTTAAAATAAGTTTCCCAAATCATAAAACAATAAACAACAAAGCATACATAATTCAAACATGTATCATACTCCCCTACGGGTACAACAACAAAGCGCAGGGCATCCCCCTGGCTAACTGATACATATATATATATATATGCTATATGCTACTGGGACACACTAGCCACCTCCTGGGGCACCACCAGCTGGGTTGAAACCACGACCAGCTGTAGAACTTGGGTTTCCTGAAAACAACGCAACAAAGAAACAAACCAAGCCCCGGAGGGACATGGGGTTAAACCCCAGTACGGAGAGCAATAATACAACAGAAATAAACAGCAAGGAATAAAATGCAGGTGCTATGCATGAGACGCCGAATAACAACGGAAAGCTCGACCCTCTAAGGAGCTAAGGAACTCAAACATAGCTCCAAGAATTATCAACAACATACAGTGGCCACGGGGTGTGTCCACAGTGTGGTAGTGAGCCACTCGCCATGACACAACACCCACTTACCAGATACATCAAAAAACTCAACCTGCTGTTGCCTCGCCCATTAACTGTGGTAGTTAACCACTCGGCGCATGGTGGCTACGATCCTAGCAGGGAGATGAGAGTGCGGTATTGCCGCTCGCCCTCACATCCTGGTAAGAAACAACAACAATACAACAAGGTACAAAGACTACCAAAACTGGAAAAAGGAATACCATGCGTGTATGCAACATGCTGGAATGCAGGCATATAATATATGCAACCCAACAATAACACAACAGAATACACAATCCTCAACAGGACACAACCAGCAGGCACGGCCATTCCACATACCAGCAGCTACAATCATCCAAGCCATAATCTCGCTGTAATATAAGCTCAAATCCGTACCTTATACTGAGCAACAACTAACCCTGCGAGAAATCCCGAAGACTCTGGTAAAAGCCTGTTAAACACATGGCATACACAACATAAATCTAACAGGTTGCTAATAAAGCTCACGGCTGGGAGTCTCACTCGACCAGCTGCTCAATATACCTCAACAATTACATAGAAAGCTTAAAACTATGGCTAGGAACAAGGTCTCACCTAAAACCAGAACGTAGTTCTACCAAATCGGCGCAACACTCGAACGGCAGCAACTTCGCGTTCCTCGACTAGCCAATTCCAGCTTCTAAAACTGGTACGAATTGGAAGAGCTTCTCGAGAGGAGTCCAACGCTACCTCGCACGAGCAAAACAACCACCGGAAACGACGGGAAATCGCCGGAAAAGCTCACGGCTGAACAGTGCTCTTAAATTCCCCAACCCAGCAGGTACCACTAACCAGCAGACGCAAGAACCAACTGCTGATTTCTCCAACAACGCTACAACAAATCGCAAAGCAAACTAACGGTTGGTTCTCAAAACGGCGTCGCACCAACTTACTCAAACGACGTCGCATAGAAAGCTATACCAGCAGCTGGGTATCCAGTCGCAAGACAAAACAATGCAACGCTTCTCTCTGCTGGTTCCAGTCGCAACCTCAAAACGCAGCGTTGCAACTAACTCAAACGACGTCGCTCCACTGACGTCATCCAGTCGCTAGCTTTCACGAAATAACAGCAGCAAGCAAAAACGGCGAAACTCACTCGCAGCTGGACTCCCAGTCGCAACAACGAAACGACGAGGTTTCCTCTTCGAGCTACAGGAAAGTTGACCCGCATTGACATCTACTCCTGCTGAACAACCAGCAGACACTCGCACACAGATCCACCAGCTGGTACCAGACGCAACCTCGAAACGACGTCGCGCCAACTAATCTAAACGTAGTCATTTTGATCCTCAACGCAAATACACTAACGCACCTACTGATCACAACACGCGCAACCAGACTTCACGCAACGACAGCGTTTCAGGAATCTCGCGCTAAAACACGCGTCGACTGGTTTTGCCACCGACCAGCTGCTAGCTCACAACACCAGCTGACACGTCAACCAGCAAGTACCTCAAATATGCGAAAATACAAAACCTCCAGGATTGTTCAACACACGAAATGGAACCCGAAAATGCAACTCAAACACTCAAATAGAGATCTTAAACCAGCAAAACCTCTATTTATCGATTCATTCCAACGATTAATCTCAATTACAAATCCAGGTCTCACAATTCTGCTATGTAATTAAGACATCCTAAAAATCTTTGAAGTTGGTTTTTATCTTTAATTTGATCAGGGAATTTGTCAGCAAATTGAATAACTCTTTGGATTGGTTTAATTAGTCCTTTTGTTATATCATGACCTAAGAAACGGATTGAAGTTTGAAATAATTTCATTTTCTTTTGAGAGATCACAAGACCATTTTGTTTAATTATCTGTAGAAAATGTCTTAGGTGTTTGAAGTGTTGATCTAAATTTTCTGAAAATATGAGAATATCGTCGATATAGACGATACTGAAAGAACTATAAGGATTGAAAATATCATTCATAATCATTTGGAATTCAGAAGGAGCATTTTTGAGTCCAAAAGGCATTACGTTCCATTCGTAATGACCGAAAGGAACTGTGAAAGCCGTTTTGTAACGATCAGCATCAGCAATTTGTATTTGCCAGAATCCAGATTTGAGGTCAAATTTGGAAAATATTTTAGCTGAATGTAATCTATTGATTAAATCTCTTTTATTAGGGATTGGATATCTAATCCATTGAAGAACCTTGTTTAAAGGTTTGTAATTAATGACCAGACGTGGTACTCCTCGTTCGAGCTCTGCCTGCTTTACCACATAAAAGGCAGAACAGCTCCAGGGTGATTTGGAGGGTCTTATTAATTTTTTGGATAGGAGATCGTGGATTTATTTTTGGCAGTGTTGTAAAAATTCTTGATTCATTTGGATTGGTCGAGCTTTGGTAGGAATATTTCGTTCATTGAAGTATTTTTCATAAGGAAGTGTTACTATATGACTTTTGCGATCCCAGAAGGCATTTGGGAGTTCGCTGCATATTTGATTTGTTATGAAATGTTCTAATTCAGTGATCTTCTGTTTAATTTGAGGATCAAGCAACTGTTCTTCAATTTGAATATAAGGGAGTTCTTCTTTTAAAGAATGAATATGTTGTTTTTTATTGATGTATAAGATTTATTTGTTTAAATATGGAAGAATTTTGTAACAATAATATTTCTTTTTGTTTGACTGGTGTAATGAAAGGAAATAGGATGTGTCGACCATGGATTTTGGTAAACACACCTTTGTCATTAACTTGAAAAGTTGGTTTGAACTAATGATTAATAATTTTGTTTCTAATTTTAAATCTTTTTCTCTTAGTGAAAAAAGATCTTTTTGTAGCTGATTAACTTGTCTTTTAAGCATATTGATTTCTGATTGTAAATCTTTTGTAGTAATTTGTTTGAGAATACTCTGTTGAGGATATTTATCAAACAGAGTGCTTAGACTGAAGTGTTCTTTGACAGGGTCTCGTTTTGAACTTGATTCTTCTATTATTAGGTCTTTTAACTTATTAAGATATTGTTTTTGAATTTCTTGATCTGGAATTTGTTGAACTAAATCAAGTATTGCTTCTCGTTTGTCTTTTGAAATAACACATAAATGGCAGATGCCTTTTGAAGGTTGGTCATGTTCAGATTCGGTGTCATCTTTTGTTGAAGTACTAGTATCACTAGGAATATCATCAATTAATTCATTAATTTTTTGTTTGTTATATTTTTTATGAGATTTCTTTGGTTTTTTAGTACAATTATTTGAAGTATGTCCTGGTTGGTTACAATTCCAACATTTTAGTGTATTTGGTTTTGTATTAGGTCTTTTATGTTTACGGAATCTTGGATTAGTAAATTTTGATGTTCTATCATATGATCTAAAAGGTTTTTGTTTCTTCTTCCTTCGGATAGAAGGAGGATCTATGTTCATTAAGCCGAACATCGAACAGAAACTGTCCAACTCCTTACGAGTTGTTTTTCGGTCAGATCTGTATTTGGCTTGAAGTTTGAGTTCGGAACATAATGATAAACCTTCTTTTTTAATGAAGGCAAACAGCTGGCCAAAAGTCATGTCCCCGAAAGGAATATCTTCACTTCCTACGGCTGTTTTTAATTTATGAATTATTCTTTCCCCGAAGAGACTAGGTAAACCAATTATGAAACGTTCTTTCCAAAAAGACATATTAGAATCTTCTCGGCGAAGAACTTGAGTTAGGAAAACATCTTTATACCAACGATATTCAGATAAAGAAGGGCATTTAAGATTTGTTAGTATGATTTTAGAGGAATTAAATTCTTCATTTGGATTCCCTATAAAATACATGGATATGGTAACGATTAAAATTTCACATGAATTATTTTGTTCAGTGATAACACCGTTATCATCTTCATTTTGGATTGTATGATTCAGTATATTTAATTTTGCTTATAGGGATAAGCCTTTATCCCACCAATTTCTTAGTTGGCCTCTGAACCCTTGAATAATCAAGAGTGTAGCCGTTTCTTCATCCTGACCTTTGATCTTGTAGGCCAAAACGAAAACAGGATCATAAAATTCAAAGACAAAGTAATAAACAGAAGAAGGAAACTTGAATAGAAACTTTTTTATAAAACTTCAAAATCTTACAATTTGAGGATTGCAGAAAGTTGTAGCAGATGTGCAGAATACAAACTCAGAATTTCTATAAGTGCTCTAAATTCGCTCTGCCTATGAAATACAACAACTCTCTATTTATAATGAAATTCTTTTGAAAGCTTCCAATGGAATCCAACAGCTGGCTTCCATGATACACTTCTTTTGAGGTGACTTGCACGATACAATAACTTCGTTTTGGCTTCTTTTGCAAGTTGTCTTGTATCCCACCCCACTTTTGAGCTGGCCTGTTGTCGTCTTTTGATAATTGCTAGTGAGTGCTTCCGGCTTTTTGAAAAGTAGTCTGAGAAGAAGCTGTCGGCCATAAAATTTTTGAATAATGAAAAAGATGGCACGCATTTCACCAGGAAACTTCTGGCCAATGAAAAATATGATTTTTTTTTTAAAACTTCCTTTGATTTTAGAAATCAAAGGGATCTTGCGAAGCTGGTCCTCCGTATGGGTCAGAGGAGACCGATTCTTCAGACTTTGCTGATTTTGAGGAGCATTGGGACATGAATTCAAAAAGACGGTTTTGAAATTCTGGATCATTTTTGAACTGTTCCCAGAAAGTTTTTTGAGCAGGATCAGCAGTAGGATTAGCTGTTTGGGAAGTTTGGGTGTTTGTTTGAACAGGCTTCTTTTGCTTTTTGTCTTCGGGTGAATATTTGGGTAGTTGGCCTGTAGCAAGGAAATGCCTCACCACTATGTCATTGCAGAGGTGAGTGTCATATTTTCCCCACCATTTGATTTTGTGAATCCGAACCAGAGAATAAGGCACCGGTTCAGGATAGAATTTTTGGAAATCAAAATCCCAGGCAAAAATCCAGGGAACCTTGAATTGAGCATGGAATTTCAAAGGTTTTTGATAATTTGGGAGGCAGGAATTTTCGGAGAAAATTTCTAAACCTTTCTTAACATCTTTAGGAAGAATAGTTGAATCAGATCCCATGAGTTTCCACCACTCATAGAACCAAGTAGGGAAATTTGTATCGCAACTAGAATGAAAGGTGAAAAACCAGGAATGAGAGAAAGGACGGAAATAAAATGTCCTAAACCAAGCAAGTTTGTAATCAAAGTAATTGAAGGTTGCAGATTGGAAATTGACAGAGAAAGGACGAAATTTGAAATTATTAATTGGTTGTTCAGAGTCATCCCATTGGGTGGAAGAGATGACTTGTTTGATGATGCATTTGGAATAGTGGATATTATGTTTGGGATCTTTATGGTGGACGATTTCCACGGAATCTGTATCCACTAAGATAAACTCATAAAATTTTTGATTTTTTGTGGGTTCTGTGGTTTCCCAGAATTGAAAGTTGACAAAACGTCTACGCAAGTAATCTTGCCTTTTGACCTGTTGGGGTAACTCCATGAAAGGAGTAAACCCAAGATTTTCGGGCCATGGTTTATGAACGTATTTATGATCACCATTTTTGTCTTGGCGGTTTTGAGGTGTGGTTTGAATTTGTTTTGAAGAAGAGGCCAGAACTGATTTGTAGGGCAGTTCAGGGACATTTTGAAGAGGGCTATATCGATTAAAATTTGAGGTAAGAGGAGGAAATTGACCAGTAGGTCATTGAGAAGGGGTTTTTGTAGGTGTTTGAGGAGAACGGAGTTGGACTAATGCTTCTTTGGTTTGATCTTTGGGTAATTCATAATCTTTTGCAGTTTGAATTTTCTGCCTTGAAGGGTCCATCTGCAAGAAAATTTTGTTTTCCTTGTAAAAATTCTCTGGTTAGGAAGTCAGGAAGAGAATTATCTTCCCCTTTGATAAATTCGATGTCAAAATCAAACACAGAAATAATTGCTTGCCACCGGGCAAAAATTTGTTTTGAAACAAGATTTGAACATCTTTTAAAATGACTTCCTTTGCAGATTTGCAATCAACACGTAAAAGAAACCTTTTATTAAAAAGATCATCTTGAAATTTTGAAATACAAAGAACAATAGATAAAATTTCTTTTTTGATTGTTGAATAATTTTTTTGAGGGTCCGAGCCAGAGACCTGAATGAAATCTAACTAATTGTTCGTGGGATTCTAAACTCTGTTTTAGAATACCTCCATATCCTATGTCAGAGGCATCGGTTTCAACTATCATGAAAGCTATGGGATTAGGTATGCCTAAACATGGTAATGTTTGAACTTTAGACTTAATATCCTTAACTATACTTGTGTGGATTTCAGTCCATGGAGGGGGAGTCTTTTGAAGACGGGTGTATAAAGGCTGACATATTTGGCGTAAATTAGGGAAAAATTCTGCTATGTAATTAAGACATCCTAAAAATCTTTGAAGTTGGTTTTTATCTTTAATTTGATCAGGGAATTTGTCAGCAAATTGAATAACTCTTTGGATTGGTTTAATTAGTCCTTTTGTTATATCATGACCTAGGAAACGGATTGAAGTTTGAAATAATTTCATTTTCTTTTGATAGAGCACAAGACCATTTTGTTTAATTATCTGTAGAAAATGTCTTAGGTGTTTGAAGTGTTGATCTAAATTTTCTGAAAATATGAGAATATCGTCGATATAGACGATACGGAAAGAACTATAAGGATTGAAAATATCATTCATAATCCTTTGGAATTCAGAAGGGGCATTTTTGAGTCCAAAAGGCATTACGTTCCATTCGTAATGACCGAAAGGAACTGTGAAAGCCGTTTTGTAACGATTAGCATCAGCAATTTGTATTTGCCAGAATCCAGATTTGAGGTCAAATTTGGAAAATATTTTAGCTGAATGTAATCTATTGATTAAATCTCTTTTATTAGGAATTTGATATCTAATCCATTGAAGAACCTTGTTAAAAGGTTTGTAATTAATGACCATACGTGGTACTCCTCGTTCGAGCTCTGCCTGCTTTACCACATAAAAGGCATAATAGCTCCAGGGTGATTTGGAGGGTCTTATTAATTTTTTGGATAGGAGATCATGGATTTCTTTTTCGCAGTGTTGTAAAAATTCTTGATTCATTTGGATTGGTCGAGCTTTGGTAGGAATATTTCGTTCATTGAAGTCTTTTTCATAAGGAAGAGTTACTATATGACTTTTGCGATCCCAGAAGGCATTTGGGAGTTCGCTGCATATTTGATTTGTTATGAAATGTTCTAATTCAGTGATCTTCTGTTTAATTTGAGGATCAAGCAACTGTTCTTCAATTTGAATATAAGGGAGTTCTTCTTTTAAAGAATGAATATGTTGTTTTTTATAATGTATAAGATTTATTTGTTTAAATATGGAAGAATTTTGTAACAATAATATTTCTTTTTGTTTGACTGGTGTAATGAAAGGGAATAGGATGTGTCGACCATGGATTTTGGTAAACACACCTTTGTCATTAACTTGAAAAGGGTATATTTGTGTAAGGAAAGGATTGCCGAGAATCATATCCTGTGATATGTCCCGGACAAGTGTGAACACATTTTTTAAGCAATAATCATTATTACAGATGTGAGCATTTGATAATTTGTATCTTATATCTAGAGGTTTTGAATTAGCAGTATAAAGTTTTTTTGTTGTTTTCTCATAGTATTTTGAGGGTATTACGCCTTCGCGTAAAACATTATGATCTGCCCCAGAGTCAACAAGGGCTATAATTGTGATTTTGAAATCATTGATAACGAGATCTATGTTGACATACCATTTTTGGAATTCAATTTTTTGTATAGAGTTGATGAAATT